>JAKWIY010001927.1:0-13735 GCA_027704805.1 Solanum corneliomulleri | reverse complement strand
AGGCTTCCTCATCAATCAATGAAGCTCTCCTCGACGCCTCCATCTCAGTACGCTCATTCTTCCTAGACCGAGCCTCCTCGCTCTCTCTGTACCAGTGCCTCTAGGCACGCTCACATGGAGGGTTTGGTGGTGCAGTAGTGGCAGTGAACAGTGCGGCAAGAACTGTATCCTCTGCAAGCTCCGAAGGTGCGGCCTCAGGCTCGGGCACCTTCACATGTAGTATAACATCAATATCAGTCTTCAAACTCACCACAGCCGCCTGAAGATTCTTCAAATCAATGGTGGGGGCAGGGCGTGCTAGGAATCTCAACTCAAAAGCATTGAGGCGGTGGTGGACCGCCTGAATATTCCTCTCCTCTGTTGGGATACATTTTTCTCAATCCTGTTCTCAACATTTGCAATGGACTTCTGCATCCAAGGCTGGATATGATGCACCAAGGTGGACATTTGGTCCTCTAACTTCTAGACCCTAGCAATCGGGACCAGTGCATCTAGAGGAGAGGTAGACTATCCGGGGTAGCATTAGTAGGCTTCAATGTAACATTATCAGCCCCTTGGTCTTGCTCTATCGTATTCTCCAAGTTATCACCTAGCGGATGCACATCTACTTTGGCCCACGTCGTGGTGCTACCTCATTGGCCTCATCCCGAATGAGGCCGATATCAATTGTTTTGATAGGAGTACGAAGGAGTACCTATTTGGAAACGGGTAAGTGGTAGAGGACATAAAATTTGTCTCATGGATGACGGAGATCAGCAACCTGGTGAAAAAGCTACTACCAATACCTCCCTATCCCAAGTGAGAATATAATCTGCAGCCGTGGGGGATAGGCAGTGATGGACTAAAATCCAGAAAAACTTGGTTGCGAATGTAAGGTTGTACTTCTTGATAAGGCCTCTGGTGTCCAAAACCCAATCTGCTCCCTCACCGTCAATGAAGATCCGTTGCGCAATCAACCGCTTGGTGGAATATCTCAACTCTCTACTCCGCTGAAAATGACCACCCTTCACCACTTCCCACCGGTAGTCGAACTCAAGGGTGAGAGGGACCCTATCGGTGTTAGTGTCCCTACCATATGGGAAAGCCAGACAGCAGGACAAGATATATCTACCCGGCAGCCTCGAAAGCTGACATCTATGAGAAGTACCTATTTGGCAGGGTAAACCGCCTGTCTAAATGACCTCGGAGAGCCTCCACATAAGAGATATAGAAATATCGCACCATCTCCTCACTATAAGGACCACACTCCTAGATATCCAGTCAAGTTGTTGACGGTTAAATAAATCCTGTACTGCAGAAACTGTGTGGAAGCTCTCTGTAAGAACCCATTGCTCAACTGTCAACATTCGAGACATCATCCCCTTTTCGTTTAGCATCTTGGCATCCATGTAAACCTGGTATTGACCATCTACGCACCACCGGTTTAGATCATCAGCGATCGGTGCAGGGACCTCATGCTTGGATGTCGAAGCAGACTACGAACTCTGGGCCTCACCAGAAGAGGCATGGTGAGGCGGAACATCCAGGATAGGGGCTCCCTGTGATCCAGAACGGAGGCAATGGCCTCATTCGACCCTATAGAGTAAGACGACTCAGAATGGGAGGCCTCCTCAGAGCAAGATGCTCCCTTAAAACTCGAGGCATACCCAGATGATGTGTCGGTCAGTATGCGCTCCTCGTCATACTGGGAGGCAATGAATACTCCAATCACCACCTTCTTTGGGGTGCCCCAAGTGACTCTAGCCGGTTGTGGAGGGTTTAAGATTACTGGGGGGAACATACTCAGGATCACACTTATCATCGGATGAGACAATCAGGCGTTGAGATGGTTTCACGAGCTTGGACCGTCCCTTGGAATAGACAATATCTGGTTTGGGATCCATTACTACCTGAGAGTTGTAGTGGAGTGAATTGAGTGAGTGATCTTGCAGCAACATTCCTATGAGCCCTCCTTCAAATACTGAAGGAGAAGTAATGAAAATGGAGAAGGACTTGGGGATTAGGGTTGTGGGATTTCTGAGAATTTGGGGGGATCGGTAATCAAAAAGGAATTTGAGTGGGCGATTGTAATTTTTAATAGGGAGCTAAGGGAATGAGGGAGGGAAATGGTTGGGGGGAATGTGAAATGGTATGGGAGGGTAAATGAATAGTTATAATTTTATATAACCGGTCAGATCAGGTCACTGGATTTTGTGAACTGACGGTACCCCGTCGATGGTCCGTAAGTGAATCGACGGTCCGCCGATCGGTCCATCGGTTTTGCCCTTACTTAGATACAAGTATAAAAGAATATTAGGAACCTACGAAAGCATCGACATTCCGTTGATGTAACGACAACCCGTCGATTGATCCGTAGATCTGCACACCGGACCAATTTCTGCATAATTCTTCTGGTTTGGTCCCTGCACATTTAGCACCCATTAAGTCATTTGTTTTGTGTTTTCTGGACACTTTCTAGACACAGACCCAAAATAATCTCCTGTCAATAGACTAAAAACTATAAAACAAAATTACACATTACATTGAGTAAATCAAAACAAAATGAGATAATGCCACTATTCCTACAAGGAAAACAAAGACCTATTGTTGGCTAGAGGATACACATTGGGTTGCCCCCCAAGAAGCGCTTGATTCAACGTCGCAGCATGATGTAAGACCCTTGATTACTCAGACTTCATCAAGGTAATATGCCTCAACCACTTCATTGGCACTCTCTGCATGCCCAAGGTAGATCTTGATTCTCTGTCCGTTGACTGTGAACCTTGCACCCCTTTTTGTTTTCCAACTGAACCGCTCCATATGGGAACACTTTAGTGTCCAAGAATGGAACAGTAAATCTAAATCTTGAGTTTGCCTATAAACAAGCGCAACCTAGAGTTAAACAGAAGTACTAAATCCCAGACTATAAATCCGCGCTTCTCAATCTTTTGGTCATGGTATTTCTTCATTTTTTCTTTGTAGAGCGCCGAACTTTCATATGCTTTTAGGAAAAATTCATCAAGCTCATTCAACCCATTAAGTCTCTTCTCCACTGTTTCATTCCAATCCATCTTCAGTTTCTTCATCGCCCACATAGCCTTGTGCTCTAACTCAACCGGCAGGTGACAAGCCCTCCCATACATAAGTTGGTAGGGACACATACCTATGAGAGTCTTATATGATGTCCGATAAGCCCATAGACCATCCTCAAGCCTCCTTGAACAATCCGTTCTATTAGCATTCACCGTTCTCAACAGGATCTGCTTGATTTCTCTATTGGACACCTCAACTTGCCCACTAGTTTGCGGATGGTATGGAGTGGCTACATTGTGGCGAACCCCATACTTCTCCAATAACCCTTTGAACAACTTGTTGCAAAAGTGGGGGCCCCCATCACTGATAATAGCCCTAGGTGTGCCAGATCTAGAAAATATGTACTTTTTAAAAAAAACGCGGTGAGACTCTCCCTTCATTGTTGGCAAGTGTTATGGCTTACACCCATTTTGACACGTGATCCACCGCGACAAGAATATATTTCATCTTGTGAGAAATCACAAATGGGACCATAAAATCATGCCACATACATCAAATAACTTGATCACTAGAATTTGATTCAAAATGAGCTCTTGCCTTCTCGAAATATCTCTATCTCTTTGGCACCTATCACATGCCTTGGCGAACTAATGAGCATCTTGATGGATGATTGGCCAATATTACCCATATTGCAAGATCTTATGGGGAGTCCGAATATTACTATGATGCTCAGCCACAGGCGAGGAATGGCATGCCTCCAAAACACTCAACATCTCAACTTCCGGCACACAATAACGAATAAGCCTATCAGCACAACTACACTATAAGTATGGCCCATCCCAAAATAACATTTTCACATCATGCATGAACTTTTTCCTCTAATAGAAGGACAAGGCCGATGGGACGATATCACTAGCCAAATAATTAGCAAAATCAACGAACCATGCAATCAAGTCTTGAGAGGCGGCCAATACATGCTTATCAGGGAAGGTATCGTCAATTTCAGCCTTTTCATCCAACTCTCGCATAGCTTCATCCTCTAATCTAGACAAGTGATCAGCAACTTGATTTTCGGTCCTTTTTCTATCTTTCACCTCAAAATCAAACTCTTGCAATAGTAGAACCCATCTAATCAACCTTGGTTTCGCATCTTTCTTTGCCGTCAAATATCTCAAATCGGAGTGGTAAGTATGCATTATAACTATCGTGCCAAGCAAATAGGATCCAGATTTTGTGAAAGCAAATACTACCACAAGAAGCTCTTGTTCAGTCACAGTGTAGTTCTTTTGTGCTTCATTTAGGGACTTACTAGCATAATAAATGGGGTGAAGGATTTTATAACTTCTTTGTCCCAAGACTACACCAAGAGCAACCCCACTAGCATCACACATCACCTCAAATGACTTACTCCAATCCAGGGAAATAATTATGGGTACAGAGACCAACTATGTCTTCAACTCTTCAAACGCTTTTAGACAGGATTCATCAAAATAAAATTTACAAATGATGTGTAATTTTTGAAAAATCCCTAAGAAAACTCTTCAAACCTTTTAAAGAGATAGGTGGAGCACATCTCTCTATCACCTCAACTTATGCTCGATCAACCTTTATACCCTACTCTGAGATGCGATGACCCAATACAATACCCTCTTTCACCATGAAGTGACATTTCTCCCAATTTAGAACAAGGTTAAAATATTCACACCTTTTGAGAACCTTGGTTAAGTGACCCAAACAACGCTAAAAGGAGTCACCAACAACTGAAAAATCATCCATAAATACCTCAATAGTGTCCTTCACCATATCGGAGAATATCGACATCATACATCTATGAAAAGTAGTCGGTGCATTACACAACCCAAAAGGCATCCTCTTGAACGCAAAAGTTCCATACCGGCAAGAAAAAGTTGTAACAACTCGAAAATGATCACGCGAAGTAATGCCTATAAGTACCTAGAATGCCTACATTAAACTGGGTTCACACGCCTTGATGCGCGTGGAACTAGACCTCAGAAGCTATGCACCACCCAAGACAACTAACTTGGTAGGTTGGTTGAGCTAGGAAAGGTTGGGTCCAGCCATGTTGGGCAACCAAATATTAAGATTCACCCGGATGAGTCTTAACCGGACTTGAAAGGGGTAATCTTAGGTTTGGAGGTCTAGGGGTAAAATGGTCTTTTCCATGCTAAGGGTAGTATTGTAATTACCCTATTTATTTAATTATGTAATAAATTAATGTAATTTGTGGACGGTTTAGGTCGGGTCAACTTGGATTGACCCGTTTCGTGAGTTAGGATTCACCCGGGTTCGATCCTTGGTAGAAGCAATATTTAGTTAAATTAATTGGTATTTGATTTTCTGATTTAAGTCAGGCAAGGTAATTCATCTCACTTAAGCCTTAGAAAATCATATTCTTTTAATTTAAATGACAATGAGTCCTAGTTTGACTAAGTCTTCACCTAAAAATCCTACACCTAAACTTACTCTCACGTTTCTCCACTCTTTTCTCATGTTATTTTATCAGTAAAAGAATAGAAATTAATAGTTCATCACTCTTGAAGAACTTGAACTTTAAATCTCAAAAGAAAAAAACTATTCTAAAAACGAAAAGCAAAAGCAAATTTCTCGATGGGTTGTGCTTAAGGTTTCGATGTTGAGGCATTGATTTTGTAGGAATTGGTAATGCATTGGATCATTTTTGAAACAGTGTTGAACGTTAGAAAAGGTATGGGTTTCTTCCTTTTGGTCCCTTTCCCAAGAGACCCCTAGGATTCAGTCATATTCTAATCCGAAAACTAGGAATGTTTCCCCTTTGTATGTCCCTTTCACTAGCTCTGATCGATTGTTTTAGGTTGGGTATGTTTGCTTGTAGAATTTAGGGATGTAATGTTTTTTCGTGATGATTATGTTAATGTATGTATGCTCGAATTTATGTGATTGTTAAGTATGTTTTTTCCAAAACTATGTGAAAATGGCATGTTAAATCCTTGTGTTTTTGTATGCAATTACTTGTAGAAATCGTGATGTTCATGGGAGGTGTAATGTTAATGGATTGAGTGAAAACTCTTGGCCGAATGTAACCAAAAAAAAGCAAATAATAATGTACGAAATATCCAGCGAATTGCCTAAAAATCTAACTTATAAATATTGAGAAAAGGTGGACTGAAAATGTTACCAACTTTCCAGATTAGTATCGACATAGGCAACATTGAGGATTTGGGTTTCAAAAAAAAATTAAAATGTGGGAGATCATTAGGGATTAAACTCGAAAAATCACTATATGTAAACTGCTGAAAATTCAATAATAAAAATGAGGTAAGGGGGATTCGTAATGGGGTGAGGTTCAAGTGAAGAAATGAAAGAGGGGAAAATAAATAAAATGAGGTGTGTGGGGATCGAAACCACAAACTCTCGGATAGGTGAAGAAATTAGGAGAATAATTAAAGAAAATTAAAAAAATAAGGTTGTGTGGGATCGATCCCACACCCTCTCGTCCTCAAACGAAAAAGGAAGGAAAGAAAATAAAGAAAAAGGCGTTGGGGCTCGACCTCGGGTCCCCAAGACAAAATTTTAAATCAAAAATTAATATAAGACTAAGTGTTGCTCAACGGATTTGAAATCTGGATCCCTTGCCCAATCTCGTATTGATACATAAGTCTTACATGAATAAATAATTAATGAATGCCACCTATAGGAATCAAAGTTGAGACCTTGTCATACTTACAAGATGCATAAGTCTTGTACCACATAATCTTGGGTAAGTATAAGTCACTTAGAAGAATTATGAACAAGCCTTCATGGCTTATAAATATGGGTTCATAAGTCCAGCGTACGTTTAAAAATAAGTGAACCTAAGATGTATGTGATGAAATGATGTGACCCCAGGAGGGTTAGTAAGAGTGTGAAACTCACTAAAAAGCCAAGTGCATTGGCATATGATAAAATGAACATTCACGTAATGGAGTGAGTCATTATGAAGAGATAATATGCTAAAGTTAATAAATGTGGTGACAACATGATAAGAGGCTAATATGACAGATGAGATCAATCTCAAATGAGCCTAATAAGTGTTACCAAAAATCATACTCACCTATGAGAGTGTTAAACTAATACCGAGATAAGTCTTTAAGAAACACTCTAATGAAGGTATTGAGATTAATGCACACTTAATACTAATGATGAGATGAGAAATCATCTAATGAGCAATGATGCCCTCATGCTAGAAGCCAGCTTCTACGATGTGTGAGATGAATGTAATGGAACTTTATGCGGAGCACTGATAGGCTAGCTATGAGTCGCAATTCCTACTTTTGGGAAGGCAGAGTTTTGTGTAAATCTCATGAGATGAGACTTTACATTAAGGCAGGTATGGGTCTCCTTATATCTCCTCGTCTCTGAACCTATGCTGCTAACATAGGATTCTAGCAGGGTACATTTCCCTATATACGCTATCATGTTTTGGTTTCACTTTGGCCAGTGATTCCACCTCTTTTCGGTGTGGGTAGACACTGGATTTTATGAAACTCACAGGATATATGTCGATTAAAGTTAAAGTTCCCAAAGAAGGAATGAGGCCAGGCTCATGTAATGCACACAATGAAATGAATGATACCAAAGGTGTTTGGATAGGATAATCAAGAGGTGAACTAGACTCAAGTAATGACACTAGATCATTCTTGGTCATTGCACTGTGAATATGATGACAGTCCTAAACAACATCCAAGGTATATAAATGGATGAAAATGAAGTACCTTTAAATGAATAAAGCAGACTCTTTGTTTGCTAAAGAAGGCTTCCTAGTTGAGGTCCCATATGTTGAGCCCTCATTTGGGAAGTCCTAATGTTAAGTCTGTGATTTCAAGGTCTCATGGCATATGAACGAAAGCTATGTGATATATGGATGTTCTAAATTAAATGTGTTATGTGCTTCGTGCAATAGGAAAAGAATGATGATGCATGTTACTCCTATAGCATGACTTCCCTAATCTGATTTGGCAAGTCCAACTGACTTGGTTTTCCATAACTCATATCATTAAAAAAGAGATATTCTTAATCATGCATGTCTTTGGTGTGTAGTTGCATACATCCATACTTAGTACAAGTGTGTACTAATACCATACAACCCTTTACTTCTAGGTGCAGGTGGATGCTAGAGCTTACGAGACTACGTTGAAGCTATCCGGACATAGAGCATTCATCCAGACTTGGTAGGCTTTCATGCTTTCGAGGATGATTTATCTCTTATATTCTAGCTTAGACATAGGAATGAGCTAGCGTTTCATTACTTATTTTCAGACATCGTATTCGTGCCATTTTGGCAACTTTATATTAATGCAGTTATGAGCTATTTCCTTTATTTGAATATCTTATTATTAGATGGTAGTTATGAACTGATATGATATAATGCAAGTATATTTATACTTCAAAGCAAACAGAAGTTTTAAATTTTCCGCTAAAATTAACCTAAACGATGTGATGATGACACATAGGCTTGTCTGCGACCTTGGAGAGGTCAACAACGTCAGTTTCAGCTAGGGTCTAGACCCTGGTCAGGAAAAATGTGGTATCAAATCACTAGGTTAAATTCCAAGGATAATAATGTTCACATCAACCATATCGAGTAGTTTCTAAGTTGTGGTAGTGAAGTGCACCACTATCATGAATTAGAAATTTCATGATCCGTAGGAAAATTCCCTTCAAATGATCTTATCGTGCCTTCTCTAATATCTGATTACTTGGTGTTATGAGGGTATCTAACATCAATTCTTATTTTTCAAAAAAAGGACCACTAGGAGGAACGCTTGTAGGGGAAGAGGAGAAGCAGCTGCTGGGGGCAACCAAGTTCCACCCCTGGCTCCAGTGCAGGAGAGGCCATGCCAATTAACCCAGTTGGGTTGACTGATGCGGAGGTGCGGACCGCTTTAGCACAGATGGTTCAAGCCATCACTATGCAGGCCCAAGCTATGACGGCCTAGTCCAATAGACATAAGGTTCAGCGGGAGAACCCACCAGCGCATAACATGGCGAGCAGGTTGCGGGATTTAACGTGGATGAATCCTCCAATATTTATAGGATCTAAGACTGCAGAGGATCCTCAAGAATTCGTTGAAGAAGTCCAGAAGATTCTAGTAGCAATGGGGGCCACGGAGATTGAGAAAGCTAAGCTAGCCTCATACCAGCTGAAGGATGTTGCACAAAACTGGTGCAAGATGTGGAAGGATAGCAGGGCATTGGGCGGAGATTAGACCACTTGGGAGCTGTTTAAGACAGCCTTTCTGGAGAGGCTCTTCCCTAAGGAGATGAAAGAGTCTAGGGTTGAGGAGTTCATCAACCTTAAGCAGGGCTCGATTACTATCAGGGAGTATTCTCTGAAATTCGTAAAATTATCCAGGTATTCCACTTCCCTTTTGTCAAACAGCAGAGATGAGATGAACAGGTTCCTTACAGAAATTGTAGAGGACATGGAGGAGGAGTGTCGGGCTGCGATACTCCATGACAGTATGGACTTGTCTAGGATAATGGTGCATGTCCAGCCGGTCGAGGACAGCAAGAAGAAAAAGAGAGTCTGTGAGGCCAGGAGGCCTAAACCTTCTGACCAAGAAGGTCCTAGTAACGGTGGTGGCAAGAGCACTTTCAGAGTTCGTGATCATCCCATATTTAAGAACAGGCATCAGAGTTTTAGGGAACTCTAACTCTCAGAGGAGTGCAGCACCAACAGGAGGTAGACCCAAGCCCAAGAAGGGCAAAAGAGGTGGTGTGCAGCCTCCCAGAAGGAATGTGGCAAGTGTGTCTGTATTCACAGTGGAGAGTGCATACTAAGCATAAATGCGTGCTCCGGTTGCGGAAAGAGAGGACACATGGTCAGATACTGTCCACAGAATAGGTTTCAGGCTGGAGGTAATGCTCAGCCTAAGCCTGATCCCCAGAATGATATTGCAGTTGAGCCTCATAAGAGGAACAGATTCTACGCCTTGAAGGGCCAAAAGGATCAGGAGTAGTCTGTTGATGTGGTCACAGGTATGTTGCAAGTCTTCTCAACCTCTGTTTATACTTTACTTGATTCAGGGTCTACGTTTTGTTTTGTGACTCCATTGCTTGCTCTTACTTTTAAAACACTACCTAAAGTTTTTCATGATCCTATTGTAGTTAGTACTCCTTTAGGAGAAAATGTAAGAGCTGATAAGGTTCATAAGGACTGCCCAATAGTAGTATCTAGTAAGACTGTGTGCAGACCTTGTTGATTTACCTATGAATGACTTCGATATTATACTTGGTATGGACTAGCTCCATAAATGTTATGCCTTCATGGATTGTCGTAGTAAGGTTGTGAAATTTGGTTTCCCTGATGAAGTAGAGCTGGTCTGGGAGGGGTACAATTCGAGTCGTTCAAGTCCCTTGATTTTGAACCTAAAAGCTAATAAAATATGTCCAAGGGATTGTTATTCCTTCTTGTGAGTGTCAATGATCTAGATCATGACATTCATTCCATATACTTTGTGCCTGTAGTGAGTAAGTTCCAAGATTTTTTTCCCGATGTTTTTCGTGTTGTCCCTTCCCCTTCAGAGATTGATTTTGGTATCGACCTAAATCTCGATACCAAACCGATGTCAATTCCTCCCTACAAAATGGCTCCAACTGAACTTAAAGAGTTGAAGCGACAGTTAAAAAATCTCACTGATAAGGGTTTCATCCAGCCGAGCATATCCCCTTGGTGTGATTCACTGCTATTTGTGAAAAGAAATATGGAACCCTTAAGATGTGTATCGATTTTCGGTAGCTCGACAAAGTAACTATAAAGAACAATTATCCACTTCCCAGAATAGATGACTTATTCGATCAGCTCGAAGGGTCTAGTTTCTTCTAAAAGATTGATCTTCGTTTTGGGTATCATCAGCTCAGGGTTAGGGATGAAGATATACCAAAGATATCCTTTCGTACCCGTTATGTCATTATGAGTTCCTGGTCATTTCATTTGGTCTCACTACCAACTGCATTTATCGACCTCACCGAGTCTTCGTGTACTCTATGACCAAGGAAGAGCATGAATATCATTTGAGACTAACCTTGAAGGTACTTAGACAATATCAACTGTATGCCAAGTTCAGCAAGTGTGAATTCTTGCTTAGATCAGTGACCTTCCTAGGTAATGTTGTGTCTGATCTAGGTGTGGAGGTAGACCCCAGGAAGACTGAGGCTTTTAAGAACTGGCCAAGACCTCTTACTCCCACCGATATCCGTAGCTTTATGGGATTGGTTGGTTACTACCGCAGGTTCGTGGAGGGTTTTTCTGTAACAACCCTAAAAATGTATAAGATAAGTGATGCTTAATGTGTCTAGAATGCCTACGATTAGACCGGGTGCACACAGATTGATGTGCGTAGAACCATGCCTCTGAAACCTTGCAACAGCCAAGCCAACTAACTTGGGGAGTTAGTTGAGCTAGGAACGGTTGGTTCCAGCCATATAGGGCTCCCCAGTATGAAGATTTACCCGGATAAGCCTTTACCGGACATAAAAATGGGAAATCTTAAGTTTGGAGGGTCTAGGGGTAAAATGGTCTTTTTCTAGGCTAAGGGTAATATCGTAATTACCCTAAATATATATTTAATATTTAATTAATAAGGCGGATGGGTATTTTGGGGAGAGAGGGCTGAAAATGGGCCCTAAGAGTAAAGTCTTGCTCCACCCGGGTTTGAACCTAGGTAGAAGCAATGAATTAAATTGTTTTTATATAAGTGGGTTAATTAATGTAATTAAATAATATTATTTATTTGATGGATGATTAAAAAAAGGGTAAATCAGATTTTTAGTTATTAATTATTAATTATTAACTTAAATTGACTAAGTCTTGCAAACCATCCTAGGTTTAAGGGGCACAATCTCACACAAACTCTCTCACATGCCTAAACCTCTCTCTCTCTCGTCCATTTTTCTTTATTTGATGCAAAAACAGAAAACAAAACATTAGAAGACAATCAGAAGTTCTCTACACTGAAAGAACTTGCAAAAACAAATATACAAACAACAAGCTAACTTAAGAAACAAAAATTTTTCATCATCTTCTCAACGGGATCGTGTTGAAGGTTTAGTGGAGGGTTTGGGCAGCACATTAAAGGTGTGGAAATCTACAAGGTAAGGGTTTTCACTCTTGGAATCTTTTCTCCAAGAGAAATTTCTATCTACAAAATTCAACGTATGAAATTAGGGTTGTCCCCTCTATTGTCGAATTCCTTGTCCCTAGAAATTAGGTTAGAAATCATGTTTTTTTGGTATGGTTTATGGTAGCTATGTGTCAAATATGATTTTATTTGTCATTTTGTGTTTGGAAATAGTAATCATGTTCAATGAAGTCAATCGAAAATGATGTGGTGCAATGTGTAAAATGTTAGTTGTTGTTATCCTCTTTGAAGTCTTAAATGGCTTGTTTGATGATTGGAATTAATGTGCATAAGGTGTGTAAATTGTGATGTTTAAATTAAGTGTAAGGTGGCTGATCTTAAGTGGAAAATTTAAGCAAAAACAACAATGAATCTACACCTAAAAACGCGTTAAATAAATTGTGAAGATACCACAAAACGAACGTATGAATGTTGTTAAATAAAGGCTATAAAATTTAATAAAATTTCAAGCAGTTGGTGATGGAGTTTTCAGCCAACATACTTTAAGTTCGATAAGTTTAGAAATAAATTTAAAATATGTGAGGTCAGGGGGCATTGAACCCAAGATCTCACTACATGAAAGCTAAAAAAAATGAGAGGTGTGGGATTTGAACGCACAAGCTCTCGGCCAAACAAGAGAGAAAAAGGGAAATTTAAATTGATAAAAATAATGGGAGGAGTGGGATGCGAAACCACCACCTCTTGGTTGAAGGAGGAGACAAGCAGAGAAATAAAAAATAATAATAATGAGAGGAGTTGGATTCGAACCCACCTCCTCTCCCCCAACATGGAAAAACTTAGGAAAAAGAGAAATAAATGAATGTTGCTATGAGGATTCGATCCCGGATCTCCTAATGCTTAAAATGCCTTAGTTGAAGTGAGGGGAAGTAAAAAGAAAGGAAAAATAATGTTAGTGAGGGGATTCGAAATCAGGTTCCCCAAGCCAACATGTAAATCCAAAATTAGGTGAAAGAAAATTAACTAAGTGTTGACCAAGGGATACGAAGTTGGGTTCCCTTGACCAATTCTGTATTGACATATAAGTTATATATAAGTAATACTTAATGATTCTGCCTCTAAATATCAAAATCAATATCTTGGCATATCTACAAGATGCATAAGTCTTGTACCACATAATTTTGGGTAAACATGAATCATTTAGACAAACTATGAATGAAGCATCATGGCTTGTATGTGTGAACTCATAAGTCTAGCATACGTTTAAAAGTAAGTGAACCTAAGATGGTTGTGATGAAATGATGTAAACCTAGAAGGATTAAGTAAGAGTGTGGAACACACTAAGAGGCCAAGTGCATTGACATATGATGAAATGAAAATTCCTGTAAAGGGGTGAATAATTATAAAAGAACAAAATGTGCTAAAGTTAATGAATGTGGTGATAACATGATAAGGGGCTAATGTGAAAAATGAGAACAATCTCAAATGACACTAAGTAATTGTTACCAAATGTGAGAGTGTAACGTTAATGAAGAGACCCGTCTCTATGAACACTCTAATGAAAGTATTGAATTAATATATACTTAAAACTAATGATGAGATGAGAA
>JAKWIY010001926.1:0-13716 GCA_027704805.1 Solanum corneliomulleri | reverse complement strand
GCAGAAATAAAACCAAATTCTGATAACGATTAATAATACGGAAAAAATTCAACTTAAGTCAATTCCCAAGACCTGGTAGTCACGTGCACAAGCCTCTAATGTAAATACTAGAATTGAAATAAAAATACAAGTCTAACATGAAGTTGTATTTCAAGTAAAAACAATGTCATAAACTGGAGTAGGAAAGTTCGCTGAGATGACGAGCAGCTACCTCACAATCCTCCACAAGATGCCTCGGAAACTAAGAGAATGAAAGGTATCACAAAAATCGGGGCTTGTAACCTACAAAGATTTGTAGAAGCAAGGGGTGAGTACCAAGTCACGTGGTACCCAACAAGCAAACCTCTATACACAAGTTAAGGGAAGAAAATACGGGTATTCCTTACACCCTATCTGAACCTTCACACTAAAAACAACTCATAGTTTACCAACACACAACTCAATAACCACACTCTATTAGTTTACATATTCCCAATAAGAACAGTCACAATTTTCACAGAGAAACACTAACAAGATCAGCAAAACATGTATACATGTTCATCAATAATAAAAATGTGTAATGCCATGAGATGCAATGTCAAGTATAGTGATGCATGTATTTCCTAACGATACACACCCGCGGTCTCTCAGTCTAGGAACCATGGGGAACATATTTGTCCATGTATCTGTCACGTTGCACGACACGACCCTTGATAATACTAATCGTCGCGACACGCGATACGTCCCTCGAAATATAATATCCATCGAGGAGCGCAATACGACCCTCGAAATGGTACATCCTCTTATCACAACCATGTTTCAAATGCAGTGCAAAAAAAATACTAAAAAAAAAGAGAAGATAGCAATTTTGATAACAATGCAAAATTTGCAACAAGGAATACAACACCAACAAATAAGCAACAAGTCTCCAAATCATTCTCAACATCATAAAAGGAAATACAAAAATTTCCTACGCTGAACAAGAGTTTACAAATCCACTTGCCTTAGCCAATCGAATAATTACTCTTGGACTTGAGCCTTCCCTTTCCGTTTATCTTCATAACCAATGGAATCTATTCACGTATATATTCACAATAAGGTTTCAAAACTAACAACACTCACACTTTTATGTGTTTAACTTTGACCTAAGAAATCACCCCGAATTTCTAATCAAGTTTTTAATTGTTGATGTCAATTAACATTTCAACTATCATATTTTCCAAATTTCAATCTTACGGTTAAATTCCAATTTCTCCAAATATCATAACTTTAATGATATCTATATAACATAATATATATGATATTTAATTACCTATCTCTATAAATCACACTTGAATCTTAATATGATAATAATAAGAAAATTCTAAGAAACAGTGAAGCCTTAAGTTACAGAGATAATCATGAGAACAAAAAATGTTTTAAAACCTCAAATTGAAACCCTATATTACCTTGTACAATCAGTACTAGCCTATTAGATAGTATACACTAAATCTATGTTGACAATTCTTTTCCTATTATCTACCTCCTTGGTCCGGCAAGTAGCATTAAGGCGAGTTCTAATGTTGGCCATCCGTTAAAAAGACCTCAAAGCGAAAGAATTATCAATACATGCAAGACACTATTCTAGAATTTTTATTTTAGTTAGGTTTTACCTCATTATTCGCCTATGGTTCCCACAACCCTAGTTATGGAGTTTAGTTACCCATATTCATAATCACAATATTCAAATATCTAATATAAGAATTCATGCACTTAATTCAATGAGAAAGAATAAAATCCAAAAGTTCACTTGATTAATCAACAAAAATCACCAACAATCAATTACTGCAATTAATTGAAGACTAAAGATTCTCCAAAAGTGTAATACTAATCACCAAGTCTAATCCCCAAAATAAGCTCAAATAACCAAGAGTCTAGCAAAGAGTCTAAAATAATCAAGAGTCTGAACCCAAAAACGAGGTTTTTCAAACTAATTATAAAAAATAAAAACCTAATTAAATAAGGACTCTATTTGCTGGAAATCTGTCAAAACACGGCTGGGTCGACGGACCTCGAGACGGGTTGTCGTGTTCATGACGGGCCGTCATGGATTTCGTCGTGCATTACTTGTGCAATTTCTTCTACTACTCTTTTCATTACCCTCGACGGCAGGTAAGACTGATTGTCATAGGCACAACAGTCCGTCGAGGGTCTCCGTTCCAAAATACTTGAGCTCTTGGAATTAGGGTACTGGACTACTTCTCTGATCTTCATGACGAACCAGCAGGATGGACCGTCATGGCCACGACGGTCCGTCACGCACTCCGTAACCCCACGCTTGGTCAGCATTCCCCATCTTCCTTAAGCAGATACACTACGATGTCACCTACGGACCGTCACGGGCACGACGAACCGTCACAAGCTCCGTAGGTGGTACTTTTCTACATTTCTTGCTCAACAAAACCTCCGCATTAATCTTTTAGACAGATTTCCTGCAAATAAAGAGAAACTTACATAAAAATTAATACAAAATGTCTTTTGGACACACTAAGCTTAAGGAAAAAGCATTAAAAATACCATGAAACCACAGTATATCAACACCCTTAACTTAAATTCGTTGTTTGTCCTCAAGTGACGCACTATGACTCAATACAAAATCTTTTTACAATAGTATCCATGTTTTATATTTTGCATTCATTTGGATATCAATCCTGATCAGTCTCATCATATTTATGCATTCTATCACTATTAGGCTTGAATTATGTGGAATCAAACCATGACATAGACTCACCATGCACTAACACCTATCCTCTTCAATTTCTCACCGAGGTGCTAATATTTTTGGTATTGCAACTAGTGTCCTCACTTCAAAACAATATCCTTATTTTTCACACAATGATTGCAGTTTTAGTATAAGGATTACTTTTTAACACTCACTCACAGAACAAATTCACACTCATTCATACATATTGCCATAAGCTTGCCCTTATTTTCACTGCACTAAGTTCGCTATACAACTCTTAGGATCACGATAGGACTTTCTTAGCTCGTAACATAGGCTGAGGGTTAGGTAGGGTATATTTAGGTATACTTTAGTGACTTTTTGCCCTCCTTGACATATCGGCTAAACATACCACTCTTTATCATTTTATTTTGCCTAGTTTCTCATATTCTTTCACCTTGTTATTTTCCCTTCTTTATTCATTTGTGTAATTGACTCTCTTCTTTTCTTGCTTGTGTTTCTTGTATTTTTTTATTTTTTTACTTCTCTTTCAACTGATTCTTGAGTCACTTTACTTTTTTTCTTTCTCTCTCTTTGTTCTTTCAATCCCACTTTCCAGAGCATCCCTCGTAATAGCCACCCTCAACTCATGGGTTTGTCAGGAGTCAAAGTACACAATACCTAAAGTTGGGTCAGGTCCATAGAAAGGGTTGTTTACTACATTAGCCACCTCAACTTATGCTTTTGGCATAAGCTGAGGTGCACATGTCCAAGGAGGGACCGGGGCCAACACATTATTCTTAGAAAAGATCAGTTGGGGTGAAAAAGAAAGGTCTAGCTTAAGCTCAAATCATTTGGATCAAAGAAGGATTAATTTCATTTGATTTTCTTTTATTTAGGATAAAAATGGGCTATATTGAACAAGGACCTATGATCCTTTCCTAATTTTCTATTACAACTCACTTTCAACAGGACTAACCAGGCAAGTTCTAGCTCGGTACAAATAGTGGACTATTAAAATTTCCTCACACTTACATGACATCTCATTACTCTACCAGATTATCAGACACCTAGTTCGAATTTTAGACTTAGGGTCATGCAGTAGTGTACCTCCGTCATGCTTAGAGCCACACATTTATCAATTACTATGCCTAGTCATGCATCATTTTTATTTTATCAGGATATCATTTTAGCCATCATGCTTCAGAATTAAAATATGTACAAAAGATATAGACATGGCGGTTCAATAGAAAAAATAATCAGTCTCTTGGGGAAAAAGAACACAGGCAAGAAAACCCCAAAAGAGGATAGTGAATTGGACTACTCAGACTTCACCCTAGAACTCACTTTCGATTTACCCCACCCCCCAAAAAAAGTCATGCAATTGTCCCCAATGCATAAAAAATTGATATACAAGAGTGGTAGGTGAAGCAAACCTGGGGCGCAAAGCGCCGACGATCAGCAACTAGTGGGTCCGGTTCCCCGGAACCCAGTACCTCTATAATCTGGACACCCTCTATAGTGTCCACAGCAATGACAACACTATCAGCAGTGCCTCCTGCTATCTCCACATTTCTGGAGCTTGATGCCCCAACAGCTAACTCTACTGCCCTCATTTGACGCGCCTTCTCATCAGCAAGCGAGGCTCTTCTCGCAGCCTCCATCTCACGACGCTCCTTCTTCCATGCTCCAGCCTCATCCTCCTCTCGACCCCTATGCCTCTTGGCATGCTCTCGAGGGGAGGTGGTTGAATATCAGAAGTGGCGAATAAGGCCGCCATCACTGTGTGTTCAGCAGGCTCTGCAGAAGGGGCCTCAGACTAAGGCACCCTAGCCTCTAAGATCATATTGATGTCTGCGCGAAGACTGTCGACCACCGCCTGAAGGGTCGTCACATCCACCTGAGGGGCTGGTCAGGCTTATACCCGCAACTCAAAAGCGTCCAAGCACTGATGAACCTCAGCGATCTTCCGCTCTGTGTGCTGGACTATTCTTCTCTCGAAGCGCTCTTCTGCCTCAGCAATAGACCTCTGCATCTAAGGCTGGATGTGATGAAGAAGTGTAGCCATCTGTGCCTCTAATTTCTGGACCCTAGCAAGCGGGACTAGAGCGGGGAAAGGAGATGAGCTAGAGGAGCTCGGGGCAGTGCTATTACCCGGGATAGACTCGACCGGGGTAGTATCTGTAGAAGCCACCTGCGTAGCTGTGTGGTCCTGTGCTACCGTATCAGCCAGATTTTCACCAAGTGGAGTCAACTTTGGATGGGGCCCTTTGCGTGGAGCCAACTCATTGGCCTCATCCCTGATGAGGCCGATATCAAAAGTTCCCAGCGGGGTCTTGAGCTGATCAACGTGCCATATAGGCACACCTATGGACCTGCATAGAGAAAATATCATGCACCAAAAAGGGTATGTAGTTGTGACCTTAAAAGCCCTCTCGTGCATGACCACCTGTAGAAGCCAAGCAAAATCCACCTTAAACCCGGCTATCATCGCTGCCATCAGTACTGCTCGATCCCATGTGACTATATTATCAGGGGATGTGAGGGAAAGGCAGTGGCGGACAATCAACCACAAAAACATCGTCGTGAAGGTCAGGTTAGCCTTCTCAATGGCTCCCTTCAACTAGGTCACCCAGTCAGCACCCTCTCCATAAACAGACAAGTGCAAGGCCATCCACCTCTTGGTGGTCTCTCTCAACGATGACTCGTGCAGGAATTGGCCATCTTTGACAATTTTCCACCGGTAGTCACATTCGGCGATGAGAGGGGTCCGGTTTGCATAAACATTCTCTCCGTATTGATACCGACGAATGGCAGGCAGGGATATATCAACCTGAATGCCACGTACTCGGACATACTCCAGTGGGCCTGTTTGGCGGGAGCAACCCGCCTATCAATCTGTGATCTTAGAGTATCTACGTAGGAGGCGTAGAACTCTCGGACCAACTCTTCACTATAACGTCCCAACAAAAGCGCTGTCCGCTCCAGTCGATGTGTGGTGAAGAGATTATGGATCTTTGGCATAATCGGGAGACTACCTGTAAGGACCCGCCGCTTCAATGTATGTGTCTGTGTCATGACTCCTTTGTCATTCAGAAACTTTGCATCGGAATAGACTTGATACTGCCTGTCGACACACCACCGGTTGAGCTGATCGGCAACCGGGGTGATAGCACAAGTCGGTGAACTGGGTGTGGATTTCGAGCTGTCAGCCTCATCATACGAGGCAGACTGTGCACTGGTGGCGGGTATAAGGACCTCAGCAGATTAGGAGGACCACGAAGCTCCTAAGGAGCAAGATGGTCCTTCTTCATTAGTAGCTGACCCAGAAGGTGTGCCAGTCCGTGTGCGCTCCTCATCAGACTGGGAGGCAGTGACTACGTCGAACGCCACCTTTTTTGGTGTTGCTATTGCAGCACTTGCAGCTAGGGATGTGGTGGAAGTGCCTGGGGGCACATACTCGCGGTCTTACTCATCATAAGAGCCAATGACCAGGCGGGCAGATGGGGCGACAGACTTCGATCGCCCGCGTGCGTAGACTCGATCTTGTTTTGGTGTCATAATATATAGTACATGTAAAGAATAATTATTAGTACTAGAAGGAGCAAACAAGACAAGCAAAACAACACAAAATAAATAAAAGAGTTAAGATGTTATGACATTTCTATAGTAAAAGTGAAACACGACAGACTAGGTGACGGCTCGTCGTGAGTATGACAGTCTGTCATAGGGTCCTTCATGTCTTACTTAAACTATGTTTATGTGGAGAACCCTGAAGGAAAGTCTCTGAAAAGTATGATGGTATATGCAGGATGGACTGTTGTATTATGACGCTCCGTCGTCGATGTCCGTCGTGGGATATTTGGAAAAAAAGGGAGACCCTTAGGAGAGGGGTCTCTAACCATCATGACGATTATGCAGGACGAACCATCGAGGGTATGACGATCCGTCATAGGTGTCCGTCAGATGATACTTGGAAAAAGTATGAGACCCTTAGGAGAGGGGTCTCTGACCATCATAATGGTTATGAAGGACGGAAAGTCGAGGGTATGACGGTCAGTCGTAGATGTCCGTTAGAGACCATGAGGAATAAGGTCTCTGAACCTCATGAGGATATGTGCAGGATGGACCGTCATGGGAATGACGGTCCGTCGCATGTGTTCGTTACACTTTGAAAAAGTGAGAGACCCTTAGGAATAGGGTCTCTGACAACCAAAACGGTTGTGCAGGACAGACAGTCGTTGGAATAACGGTCATTCGCATAAGTCCGTAGGAGGACACTCATAAAAATTTTGAGATCCTTAGGAACAAGGTCTCTGACAACCAGAACAGTTGTGCAGGACGGACCGTCATTGGAATGACGGTCCATCGCATGTGTCCATTAGAGGACACTTAGAAAAAGTGAGAGACCCTTAGGAACATTGTCTCTGACAACAAGAACAATTGTGTAGGATGTACCGTCGTGGTAACGACGGTCCATCGCATGTGTCCGTCGGTGGAAACTTGGAGAAAATTGGTCACTGGGGTGTTAGGGATATTGGAACGGACACAATGACGATCCGTCGTGGGTACGACGGTCCGTCATCGGGGTCTCGTTCTGTCATTCAGTGACAGCACTGGGGATGCCCCATTCATCCCCTATGACCCAAATGGAATTGTTAGTGTTTTAACCTACATTTGTCTAACCCAAATACCTCGTAAACTACCAATGCTAAAGAACCTACTTCTAGAGTTCTAACAAGGCAATTTTGAAGATTCTCAACCTAGGTCATACAGAATTTGTATTAAAGAATGAACCTATCAAGAAGAACTAGGCAAGTACTAATTGATAAACAAAAATGCAAAGTAAATGGGTAGAAATCAGAGACACATACCTCAGAATTTTAGAAAAACAAGCGAGGAAGGTACTTGGTGATCAAGTAAAGAACCACAACAGCAGACTCCGACTACTAGATAGTGAATTTCAGGAATTGAGGAATGTGGGAAAATGATTGGTTGTAAGAGATGGGTATTATGAACATGGAAGTTGAAAAAAGAGGGAAATGGGAGAAAGAGGGAAGGAAATGGGTTAAATGAATGGGGTGGGTTTTTTAAATGTTAATAATTTTTTTAAAAGCCCAGTCGGGTCGGGATGGGTACGCTTTATTAATGACTCGATGAGTACCCAACGACGGTCCGTCGCTGTTGTGACGGTCCGTCATTGGTTGCGTCGCGTGTGCCCTAGTTTTAAAAATAACATATTTACGTACTTGGCACGATGATTCATGCGACGGTCCGTCGCATGCGTGATGGTCCGTCGATGTATCCGTCAGTGACTGTTGCAGAGTGATTTTAAACAGAATTTCCTGGTGATGTGCCTGAAAATTTAAAACCCATTAGTAGAAAATGCTACCATTACTAAAAAGAAAAACTATAAGTATTGGGTTGCCTCCCAACAAGCGCCTGATTTAACCTCGCGGCACGACTGAGGACACTTGATTACTCAGCCTTCATCAAGATGGTATGGCTCTATCACTTCATTCACCGATGTAGTATGCCCAAAATAGAGTTTTATTAGTTCTCCATTCATCTTAAACCACACTCCCTCCTTGGTTTTTAATTAAACTGCTCAATGAGGGAATACTTGGGTAATGAAGTAAGGTCTAGTCCGTTTGGACTTGAACTTGCCGGAAGACAACGCAACCTAAACTGTCTAAAAATACCAAATCCCCAACCATAAACTCTCGTTTTTCACTTTTTAGGTCATTATCCTTCTTCATTTTTCTTTGTAGGATACAACAGATACCGATGGGAGCTCACCACTCCGCCTCATGGACCTACAAATGTTTAAGGTCGCTTCTTCATTGTTAAACTGGTATTTCATCCGCCCTTTTCCATATCAACTAAGCTTTACCTGTAGAAGGAATGGCCTCCCAAGAATAATAGGCACTTCAAAATCGACTTCACAATCAAGAATAACAAAATTTGCCGGAAATATGAACGACTCCACTTTTACTAGCACATCGTGGAGTATCCCTACAGGCCTTTTCAATGTTCAATCAGCCATCCGTAGCCGCATCGCAGTGGGCTTTGGGTCACCCAAACCCAACTTCTTGTAAATCGAGAGGGGCATGAGATTTATGCTTGCCCCAGATCATATAATGCTTTCGCAAAATGTAATGACCCGACTCTAGAAGGAATAGTGAACGCACCCGGATCTTTTTCCTTTTGTACGACAGATCTTGTAGCAATAGCTCTACAATGATACATTCTATCATCATCCTCGAAAGTGACCGATCTTTTCTTTGTAACAAGATCTTTCATAAACTTGGCAAAACCGGGCATTTGTTCTAGAGCTTCTTCCAAAAGGTCATTGATAGAAAGCTGCTTCAACATTGTTATAAAACCCTGATATTTACCATCCTCGGTCTTTTTCACTTATCTCTGAGGAAAGGGGGGTGGTCTAGGTATGGGAAATACCATTAAAGGAACTTCTGCATCTTTTCCAGTGCTATTTTCTGCTTCACCACTACCCTCTACTACCTTATCATTATCCTTTCTCACCTTTTCCTCATTGGACGACATATGTGGGTCAATGGTTTGGTTACCAACCCGAGTAGTGATTGCCATACAGTTTGCATCATTTTTCGGATTTTGGACGGTGTTGCTAGGAACAGAGCCCGGTTGCCGTGTGTTCACAGTCGCAGATTAGTGAGCCATTTGCAACTCGATATGCTTAATCAATATTGCATGTGTATCGACTTTTTACCCAATACCCTCTAAATCACTCCTTAACTCTTTAATGTGCTCATCACTAGCATCAACCTCCTCATCATTTTGTGCAACATATCCTCAAATCGCGCCATACTATCTCCACCATCCCTAGGAGTAACTTCACAATTTTGAGGAGGGACATAGGGCTCATTCCTATCATTTCTATTACCGTAGTTACCCCTATTGAAGTTGTTGCGCGGTTGTAGTTTCCATATATGACAAATTGACCCTCAAAGTTATAGTTACCATATATCCGACCTTTGTTCCCTTGACATTGGCGCCAACTATCCTGATTTGAGCCTTGGGTACTCAGTCGGAAAACCATTGTATACTCATTTACTACACAGGAATCCTCCGCATAATAGCATTCATCATTAGGTGGTGGTGGTTTAGACAAGTAGTTAACTGCATTTATCTTTTCTGCACCCCAAGTGATATGTTTTAATACCAACCCAAGCTCAGTTCTCATCTGTACCATCTCTTCATGGATCTCATCTGTGGCTGGGTTGTGAGTGGATTGAACTGTGAAGGTGTTTCTCTCAGTATCTGACTTCCTAGTACTCCAAGCTTTACTGTTCAGGGAGATTTTCTCTCACTTTTCAGCAATCTCAACATAAGGACACTCCCCATAAGAACCACGCGCTAAAGTATCCAACACCACTTTATTATTATCATCCTGTCCCCGATTGAAGTATTCCTTCAGTGACTCATTATCTATGCGTGATTTGGTACGCTTCTAAAAAACGAAGTGAATCTATCCCAAGAACTACTAACTTACTCTTCTAGTTGTGCCACAAAGTTGTTCACTCTGTCTTTGTGGTTTAGCTTCTTGGAGACTGGGTAGTAGCATGGTATGAAAACATCACTTAGTTGGTTCCAAGTGAAAATTGAGTTGTAAGGGAGATCAAAGAACCAAATAGCAGCCTCTCCCGTCAGTGAGAGAGGAAACACTCTTAGTCTTATTACATTCAAGTCCAAGTAAGGCCTCCCTACACAACTTTTACACACTGCCCTTATCTTAGCTATATGGGCATGTGGATCCTTAGAAGCTAGCCATGAAAACAAATCTCTGGCAGCTAGCATTTGCATCAGGCTACTAGTTACCACAAAGGTGTGTCCTGGTGGTAGAGGGGGCCATACAAGCGTCCCATCGAAGTCTGCTATATTGTCATAGCCTTTGTAATATTCTTGGGGACGTAGAGTGGGGTTCTGTCCCCTCTGTTTGTTCTAACCCGGAGCATCGGGTAACAACTGACCATGAACATCAACCGGAGCTGGGATGTTCTGGTTTGGATCATCATCATTAATACCCATCTTTCGATTCATATTGCATAGTGTACGCTCTAATTCGTGATCGTAGGGAAATAAGGATTCTCTTCCTCTCCGTGTATTTTGCATACAAGGAAGATGGTTCTACAAAAATCAAAACCAATAAAACAAAGTAAAATCAAGAAAATATTGACTAAAGTATAGTAATAAGTTTAAGTTAATCTAAAAGCTACTTTCCCCGGCAGCGGTGCCAAAATTTGATACGCTCAAACTTACCTCTCAAATAAGAAGTAAAGCGGTCGTATCAAGTAAACAACCCAACTAATAAGTTTGGATCGTTCCCACGAGGAAAATAGTTCTGACTTAACTTCAATCTATTATTACTATTATTTAGTCAATTAATTCCTTGGAAACCAAAAACAATAAAAAGGGTTTTTTTTACTTCTAAATGAATGAAATTAACTAGCTAAATTAAAGGAGACAACTAACAGCTTCAAATGTTGGAGTTTAATCAATTAATCAAAGTAACTAGGGTTTACGTGTTCCCCACAGGTTCATAACTTGATAATTCTAACTACAACAATTCTTTCCTAGTATCTTGCATGCAAAGTAATAAGTTATGTATTTCTAAATCCTCGGTCCGGCATCTAGAAAGTTTCACTCCACACCTGGGTTCGGCTACGTCTGTTGCTATACTTACCCTTACCTTTACCTCATATTAAGCATCGTTTTCGATATTTTACTAAGTTATTAACTCGTAGCAATCAATACTAGCCTATTAGATAGCATACACTAAATCTATGTTGACAATTCTTTTCCTATTATCTACCTCCTTGGTCCGGAAAGTAGCATTAAGACAAGTTCTAACGTTGACCATCCATTAAAAAGACTTTTAAGCGAAAGAATTATCAATACTTGCAAGACACTATTCTAGAATTGTTATTTTAGTTAGGTTTTACCTCATTATTCGCCTATGGTTCCCACAACCCTAGTTATGGAGTTTAGTTACCCGTTGTCATAATCACAATATTCAAATATGTAATATAAGAATTCATGCACTTACTTCAACGAGAAAGAATGAAATCCAAAAGTTCACTTGATTAATCAACAAAAATCACCAACAATCAATTACTGCATTTAATTGAAGACTAAAGATTCTCCAAAAGTGTAATACTAATCACCAAGTCTAATTCACAAAAGAAGCTCAAATAACCAAGAGTCTAACAAAGAGTCTAAAAATAATCAAGAGTCTAACCGCAAAAACGAGGTTTTTAAACTATTTATAAAAAATAAAAATCTAATTAAAGAAGTACTCTATTTACTGGAAATCTGTCAATACGCGACTGGATCAACGGACCTCGCGACGGATCGTCGTGGTCACGACTGGTCGTCATGGATTTCGTCGTCCCATACTTGTGCAATTTCTTATGCTGCTCTCTTTATTATCCTCGATGGCAGGTATAACGGATCGTCATAGGCCCAACGGTCCGTCGAGGGTCTCCGTTCCAAAACACTCAAACTCTTGGAATTTGGGTACTGGACTACTTCACTGATCTTCATGACAAACCAGCAGGATGGACCGTCATGGATACGACGGTCCGTCACGCACTCCGTAACCCCACACTTGGTCAAAATTCCCATCTTCCTTCAACAGCTGCACTATGATGCCACCGATGGACCATCACGGGCACGACGATCCGTCACAAGCTCTGTCAATGGTAATTTTCTGCATTTATTGCTCAAAAAAACCTCCGCATTCATCTTTTAGATAGATTTCCTGCAAATAAAGAGAAATTTACATAAAAATTAATACAAAGAGGCTTTTGGACACACTAAACATAAGGAAAAACATTAAAAATACCGTGAAACCATGGTATATCACATGTGTAGCCCTACTTTCTTTTCGCTGACTATATTAGATATCAGCTTCATTTATCTACATCCTTAAGCTAGTAAGATGCAAACTTAACCCGGTCATTTCCAATTAGTTGCATCACTACAAAGATCTTCTTAACCTTATCAATGAAGTATTGGGGATCCTCACCAATTTTTGATCCTAAGAACTCAAGCGTATTCATCCTAAGAAAATACCAAGCTCTAGATGAAGCTGACCCAACACTAACATTTTCCAGATTTAGAGCCTTCTCTTTGTTCTGGTTAGTCACACTTGGGCCAGCAACTGAATAGCGTTCTTGAATTCTTCATTAAAAGCTTCTTGATTTGGGACTTGAGGAGTTGTGTTTGCATTCGTGGCATTCACATACCTTGCGTAATATTTAAAAGCGCATAACAAAGGATTACCACGACGAATTAGATCATACCTTACGCACAATAACAGTAACAAAAAAAATTTATGTTTTACCTAAAACACTTTTCACCATACTTTTTAGTAGATGTGGTGCATTTCACACCCATGAAACTTACTCTACTTAGTGTGGCTTTCAGACATCTTGGGACACTTAAACCTGATTCTATAATACAAAGTTTGTCACCACCTGAGGCTACCCCCTGAAGAAAAACATGACCTAGGATCATAAGTGACCCCAAGCTAACCTTGCTGGCATAATCATAAGCATAGTAAAGATAAAACAAAACAATGAATCTAAATCATGTAAAACATTAAAGATGGGGAATAAAGATATATTTTCTAAATATAAGAAAAGATAGAGTTTGAATTTAAGTTAAAAGTTAAATTCTATGACTAAAATTAAAACTAACTATGGTAGAAATAAAGCCTCTACTTACTAGAAACACTGGGACATTCCCTACGTAGATATACAAAAGTTGAAACTAAAGCAGAAAGATAGAAAATAATCATGTCACTAGCCTCGAAGAACGAGGACTCACCAAGATGTTGTTCAAGTGAAAATCAAGAACAGATCTATGTGTTATTTGACTGTTGAGGAACTAACCTACATCACGAAAAAATGTAGTGTAGAGTATGTGTCAGTACATTAAAGGTACGAAATCAGTAGGATTGAATAAAGTTAAAGAATAGTCAAAACTTAATCAAA
>JAKWIY010001925.1:0-13560 GCA_027704805.1 Solanum corneliomulleri | reverse complement strand
GGCCTTACAGATAGCGGGCACGGCAAAATCCTTCCAAGAGGTGGTTAGACTTTGTGATAGAGGGAAGGAGTGAAGCCAGACGACTTCACCACGACATCAACAGCGAAAGGTTTCGAAAGGGAGGTGAGTTCAATGGTCGTATACTAGAGGACAGAGCTTGGAGGCTACTCAGTTCGACCAATTGAGTCTTCACTACAGGACTGTAGTTGGGGGGTCCACCTTAGAACGGTCAACACTTCTCCGAGAGACCTATGCCTGACTCCAGAGAGTGTTATGGATGCGGGGAGATTGGACATATTAGGAGGAATTGTCCAAAACAGAGTTACAGACCCCCAATAGCTAGAGGTAGAGGTGGTCATGGTAGAGGCCGTTTTCTGGAGGACGTGGTGGTCGAGGTAATGGTGGTCACCAAAATGGCCGAGGAGATGGGCAAACTGGAGCCACTACTACGCAACATGGTAGGGGCAATGGACAGACGGGTGATAGGGCCCATTGTTACGCTTTCCCTGGGAGATCTAAAGCGGAGACATTAGATGTTGTCATCACAGGTAATCTTCTGGTTTGTGATTGCATGGCTTCTGTATTGTTTGATCCCGGATCCACATTTTCATATGTATCGTCATCATTTGCTAATGGTTTAAATTTGCATTGTGAATTACTTGACATGCCTATTCGTGTTTCTACTCCGGTGGGTGAGTCCGTGGTAGTTGAAAAGATATATAGGTCTTGTTTGGTGAATTTTGTGGGGAGTAACACTTATGTAAATTTGGTTATCTTAGAAATGGTTGACTTTGATGTAATTCTGGGTATGACATGGCTTTTTCCGAATTTTGCGATCTTAGATTGTAATGCTAAAACGGTGACATTAGCCAAGCCTGGGACAGATCCGTTAGTGTGGGAGGGTGACTACACTTCCAATCCAGTGCGTATCATATCCTTTCTTCGTGCTAAGAAAATGGTTAGTAAAGGGTGTTTAGCCTTCTTGGCACATCTCAAGGATGACACTACTCAAGTACCCTAGATTGAGTCAGTTTCGGTAGTCCGCGAGTTTTTGGATGTGTTCCCTGCAGATCTTCCTGGTATGCCACCAGATAGGGACATTGACTTCTTATTGATCTTGAAACGGGTACTCGCCCCATTTCTATACCCCCGTATAGAATGGCTCCCGCGGAGTTAAGAGAGTTAAAGGCCCAACTTCAAGAGTTGTGAGCAAAGGCTTCATTAGACCAAGTGTATCTCCTTGGGGTGCTCCGGTTTTGTTTGTGAAGAAGAAGGATGGGAGTTTTGGATGTGATAGACTACCGACAGTTGAACAAGGTAACTATTAAGAACAAGTATCCTCTTCCTCGCATTGATGACTTATTCGATCAATTACAAGGTGCTTGTGTCTTCTCTAAGATTGACTTGAGATCGGTTATCATCAATTTAAATACGGGCAACGGTGTACCAAAGACTGCTTTTCAAACTAGGTATGGACATTATGAATTTGTGGTGATGTCCTTTGGTCTTACGAATGCCCCTGCGCGTTCATGAGCTTGATGAATGGGATTTTTAAGCCATATCTGGATTCTTTGTGATTGTGTTTATTGATAATATACCGATTTACTCTAAAAGCAAGAAGGAACATGAGGAGCATTTGAGAATGGTATTGGAAAGGTTGAGGGAGAAAAAGCTTTACGCCAAGTTCTCTAAGTGTGAGTTTTGGCTATGCGAAGTGTCCTTCTTGGGGCATGTGTTTCTAAGGAAGGAGTGATGGTAGACACATCTAAGATTGAGACAGTGAGAATTGGGTGAGACCCACTAATGTGTCAGAAATAAGAAGCTTTGTTGGGTTAGCTAGCTACTACCGCCGATTTGTCAAGGGATTCTCATATTGCGTCCCAACTGACGAACTTGACTAAGCAAAATGTTCCATTTGTATGGTGGATGTAGAGTGTGAGGGAAGCTTTCAGAAACTCAAGACTTTGTTGATACCGCACCTATCCTCACCTTGCCGGTAGAGGGTAAGAACTTCATTGTTTATTGTGAGGCATCCTATTCGGGTTTGGGTGCAGTGCTAATGCAAGAGAAAGAACGTGATTGCTTATGCTTCAAGACAATTAAAAGTGCATGAACGTAACTATCCAACTCATGACTTGGAATGGCCGCGGTAGTGTTTGCCATAAAGAAATGGAGGTACATGTATATGGGGTTAAGTGTGAGGTCTACACGGATCATCGTAGCCTTCAGTATGTCTTTACTCAGAAAGATTTGAACTTGAGACAGAGGAGATGGATGGAACTACTGAAGGACTACGACATCACTATTTTGTATCATCCGGGGAAGGCGAATGTTGTAGCAGATGCTTTAAGTAGAAAGGCGGGAAGTATGGGAAGTCTAGCTCACTTGCAAGCTTCTAGACGCCCATTGGCAAGAGAAGTGCAGATTTTGGCTAATGACCTTATGAGGTTAGAAGTAAATGAGAAGGAAGGATTGTTAGCTTGTGTGGAGGCAAGATCCTCCTTCCTTGACAAGATTAAGGGGAAGCAGTTTAATGATGAGAAATTGATCCGGATTCGAGAAAAAGTGTTGCAAGGAGAGGCTAAAGAAGCAACAATCGATGAGGAAGGTGTTTTGAGGATTAATGGAAGGGTATGTGTACCCCGAGTGGATGATTTGATCAACACTATTCTGGCAGAAGCTCATAGTTCAAGGTATTCTATATATCCGGGTGCAACCAAGATGTATCGTGACCTAAAGCAACACTTCTGGTGGAGTAGAATGAAGCGTGATATTGTTGACTTTATTGCCAAGTGTCCAAACTGCCAACAAGTGAAATATGAACACCAAAGGCCCGGAGGAACACTTCAGAGAATGCCCATTCCTGAATGGAAGTGGGAGAGAATCGCAATGGACTTTGTGGTTGGTCTTCCAAAGACAATGGGTAAGTATGACTCCATTTGGGTGATTGTTGATAGGTTAACTAAGTCTGCTCATTTTATTCCGGTCAAGGTGACTTACAATACAGAGAAGTTAGACAAGATCTATATCTCAGAGATCGTTCGATTGCATGGGGTTCCACTATCCATCATATCAGATAGAGTTACGCAGTTTACTTCTAAGTTTTGGAAAACATTGCATGCTGAGTTGGGTACTAGGGTAGACCTTAGCACTGCATTTCACCCTCAAACCGATGGTCAGTCTGAGCGAACGATTCAAGTGTTAGAGGATATGCTTCGTGCTTGTGTGATAGAATTTGGTGGTCATTGGATAACTTCTTACCTTTGGCAGAGTTTTCATACAATAATAGCTATCACTCCAGTATTGATATGGCTCCATTTGAAGCATTGTATGGGAGGAGGTGTAGATCTCCCATTGGTTGGTTTGATGCATTGAGGTTAGACCTTGGGGTACTGATCATTTGAGGGATTCATTAGAGAAAGTGAAGTCTATTCAAGAAAAGCTTCTAGCGGCGCAAAGTAGGCAAAAAAAGAATATGCAGATCGAAAGGTTAGAGACTTAGAGTTCATGGAGGGTGAACAAGTCTTGTTGAAAGTTCGCCAATGAAAGGGGTGATGCCGTTTGGCAAAAGTGGTAAGCTAAGTCCAAGGTATATTGGACCATTTGAGGTACTAAAGCGAATAGGAGAGGGGCTTATGAATTACTTGCCTCCAGGGCTGTCCGGAGTACATCCGGTATTTCATGTGTCCATGTTGAAAAGATACCATGGAGATGGAAACTACATCATCCGTTGGGATTCGGTTTTTTTGATAAGAACTTGACTTATGAAGAGGAACCGGTTGCTATACTAGATAGAGAAGTTCGCAAGTTGAGGTCGAGAGAGATTGCATCCATCAAATTTCAATGGAAGAATCGACCGGTTTGAAGAGGCTACTTGGGAGAAGGTGGCAGATATGCAAGAAAAATACCACATCTGTTTACAGATTCAGGTACTCCTTTTCGCCATTGTTTCTCTTCTTTTGATCGTTCGAGGACGAACGATGGGTAAATGGTATCTATTGTAACGACCTGTTAGTCGTTTTGAGCAGCATATTTTATTTTTGGAAAATTGGCTGAGGCAACGACCCCACGACGGACGTCACAGGCACGACGGACCGTCACAGGGTCTCGTTTCAAAATACTTAGAAATTCTGAAATGGGTACTGAAAATCGACTCTCTGAACTTCGGAACGTAATGTGCAGGACGGACCGTCACATGTGTGACGGACCGTCACAGACTCCTTAGTGAAAAATGGAGTTCTGGTCCTTGCGACGACCTTTGTGACGGACCGTCGCAGTCACGACGGCCCGTCACAGGTTGCGTAATCCCAGTTGGAGTCGGATTTCTGGTTACGTTTTAAGGGACGTTTTAGACTATTCTTTCCTTAATTATAGATTTCGTGGGTTTATATTAATAACTCTAATTACTTGGGGGTTAAAAGAGGCAACCCTAAGTTAATTAGTGGGGTATTATTGTCATCTTTTGCACTTAATTATATGTTAATTAGGGTAAAATAAAGAGGGTTTGAATAAAAGAAAACAGAAAGAAAAGAGAAAGGGAGATTGATCGATTGAGAGATAGAAACGAGAAGAAGAACAAAGCTTGGGAAATTGCTTGTTGATCACTAATCTTCGGTGGAGGTAGGTTATGGTTTTTACGATATTCGTAGTGAACTCGTAATAGTGAATGATATGTATTGGTGGTATTGTAAACCTGTCTATATGCTTAATTGTATGCTTGCATGAATATGATTATGTGATTTTGATAAAACAAGCATGATGAAAACCATTGAATCCCAAATCTTGAAAGAAACTTTAATCTACTTATTAATGATGATGCCTTGGTATAAAAGAAGGCTTGGTGAATAAAGTAATGGGATTGATGATGCCTTGGTATAGAGAAGGCTTGATGAACGAATAGAATGAGATTAGTGGATCGGAGTGTCACGTTCCGACACATAGTATTAGTGGATCGGAGAGTGTCACGTTCCGACACATAGTATAGTGGATCGGAGTGTCACGTTCCGACACATAGTATTAGTGGAACGGGTGTCACGAACCGACACGTAGAATTAGGGGATCGGAGTGTCACGTACCGACACATATAGAGGATCGGAGTGTCACGTTCCGACACATATAGTGGGTCGGAGTGTCACGTTCCGACACATATAGGGGATCGGTTGTCACGAACCGACACGTAGAATTAGGGGATCGGAGTGTCACGTACCGACACATAGTGGTAGGGGATCGGAGTGTCACGTACCGACACAAGAGGAAGAAAGATAATGAATCTTGAAAGATGATAATATACTCAACATAATGAACTTAATTCCCAAATGAGCATGGTATTGAGGCTTGAGCCCTCATGGATGAACTTGATGGTACTTATTGATGATTATAGTACTTGTTGTCGTTACATGTTGAGTTTATAGTTAATTTATGATATTAACTGATATATACTGTTTTCTATTTTGAGTTGGCCGATGATACCTACTCAGTACTTGTGGTTGTACTGACCCCCTACTTTTATGTTTTCTTCTTTGTTATTTGTGGAATGCAGCAAACGTTCCGTCAACTTAAACTCAACAGTAGATCTAGCCAGTCTTCACTACCTTCGCAAATTCAGGGTGAGCTAATGCGTCTAGCTTGGACTGGATCTTTCTTCTTCAAGTCTCGATGCCTTGAACTTCCGGCATGGACTAGCTTTTATTGTTTTAGCTTCTTAGACGTTTTTAGTTAGTAATTTGAGGATAGATGTTCTTGTGATGATGACTTCCAGATTTTGGGGATAATAATAGTTATTGATTTGATTTTATTAATGAGTTAAGTCTTCCGCATTACTTTCTGTTGATATTTGTTAAAATGATAATGGTTAGATTGGTTGGTTCGCTCACATAGGAGGGTAAATGTGGATGCCAGTCGCGGCTCGGTTTTGGGTCGTGACATGATGATAGTGTTATCGTCTAATAGATTTCAATTTATATTGAGTTTATGGGTTAGTATGTAGCTTGATAATCACTCTTGATATATATAGATCTTCCAACGTTTTATTCAAAAGTTCATTTCTTAGTAGTTGATCTTGATGAAATGGTTTTAAGAAGGAACTTGCTTGGAAAGATGAGCACGACTTTAAAAATCATACCTCATATTTTTGGTCATGTTGGTTATTCTTCCTTGTTCTTCTTCTTTATGTTCGAGGACGAACATTGTTTTATTGGTGGATAATGTAATGACCCGAAAGGTCATTTTTGAAATTTTTGAATGTTTATTTAATTAAAAATAAATTAATTGATGATTAATTATTAAATAACTAATTGTAATTAATAATTATGGTTAAGTGTATGAATTTTTTTTAGCATATACAAATTATCCTTATAGGAAATAAATTATTAGGGTTAGAGAGTTTTTAGTTTATAACTTTAAGAAAAGAAAAGGAGACATACCTGCGTATAGTGACGATTGGCGTGGAACTGCAATTCACGATCAGGTAATATTCATGATTTTTTCATTGATTATGCAATTGAAAATATTGAGTAAGGAATCAAATTGTTAACTTATTAATTATATTATTATTTGTAAGTTACAGTGGATTAGAATTGAAATTGTGCCAACTTGAACGTGATTCTAATATATATATATATATATCTATATATATATATATATATATATATATATATATATATATATAGTATATATATATATATATATTATATATATATATATATCACTAGTGGTAATGTTAATGATGATCAAATAATTTGAGGGTAATTATCGATCAGTAATTGGATAATTAATTGTTGAGGGATAGTTTCTAAGAATATAACCTGTGTCAATTTGAGTTTTGAAAAGTTTGGGTTTTCTTGTAAACTAAAAATATGTCCATAATTTGGATTTTTAGGTTTCTCTAATTCCTTGTTATAATGTCACATATAATTTAAGTTTTGGTATATTGAGAGGTAAATAAATATTAAGTGTAGTTATTTTGTGATAGCATTAGACTTGTGATATTTGAGGAACTAAGACTTAACCGTAAACTTGAAAGTTGGAGAAAAGTTAAAAAAAAAGTTGACATGTCAAATGACATCAAAAGTTAAGAACTTGATTATAAATTTGTGCTCTATCATTTTTGGTCTATGTTAGACACATAGTGATATGGATGTTGTTAGGTTTAAAATTTTATTGTGATCGTTAATAGGAATAGATTGTATTGGTTTGGAAGTACAACGAAAGGAAAAGGCTCATGTTCAGAGTGATTGTTCGACTATTTCAGGCATGTAGATTTGTAAACTCTTGTTAAGTGTATGAAATGTGTGTATTTCCTTGATTAATTATAATGATGAAAAAAAAAGGGATAACAAAAGGCAATGTGATTAATTGTTTATGTGTGATGTGTTGAGAGAGGGTTGAAGGCTTGTTGAATCATTGTTGATGTGACTTCATGTTTGTGTAATTGTGAACTGTGCAATTTTATGAAAATGGTTATCTCCTCATTGATTGTGTGAGCTTGTCATCTGCAATATTCTGAGGCATTGGTTGTGACAAGTGTTATGTACATTGAGAAAGAATGAGTACTTAAGAGGATGTACCATTTCGAGGGACGTATCGCGCGCTGCGATGGATACTATATTTCAAGGGACGTATCGCGCACCGCGATGGATACTATATTTTGAGGGACGTATCGCGCGCCGTGATGGTTACTATTATCGAGGGTCGTGTCGTGCGCTGCGACAGATACATGGACAGATATGTCCCCCATGGGTCCCGGACTGAGAGACAGCGGGTGTGTATCACATGGTCAGACATGCATCATTATACTTGACATTGTATTCCATTGCATTACACATACTTATCATTAGTGAACTTGAGATTGTGTTTTGCTGATCTTGTGATTGGCTTTCTGCGAAATTTGTGATTGATGAATACTGAGCTTGTTATTGAGGATATGTAATTTGTTGAATTGTTATTGTTGAGGGTATATAATTTGTTGAAGTGTTGTTATCGAGGATATGTAATTTGTTGAATTGTTTTTGTTGAGGATATACAATTTGTTAAAGTGTTGTTGTGGAGGATATGTAATTTTTCTTAGTGTTATTGTTGATCTAAATGCTATGTAAACTGTGAGATGTTAGGTTGGGCTGATTTGTATGCAAGTTGTAGTTGTAGAGGTTCGGTTGGGGGTGGTAGAAGTACCCGTGTTTTATCCCCTTATCTTGTGTTTAGACGTTTACTTGCTGAGTACCGCGTGATTTGGTACTCACCCCTTGCTTCTACAATTTTTTTTGTAGGATACTAGCCCAGATTTTTATGATATATTCTCTTCTTTTCTGAGACTTCTTGGAGATCTGTGAGGTAGTTGTTAGTCATCTCAGCAGACCTTCTTACTCCTATTTATGATCTTGTTCTACTCTAGCAACAATGTCATATGAGACTTGTATTTTTCTTTTGAATCGATTGTAATATTTTAGAGTATTATATATTATAAATATTAAATTTCTTTCTTATAACTAATATTTGCATGATATCTTATCCCTAATGCGTTTATACAACATCTTAATAAATAATATAACCTATAAGGAAAAAAAAAATACATATATAATCTCGTGTACTTATATTAACTTTTAACTAAAGATGCATAACACAAAAAATAAAATAGAAAATACTTTTAAGAAAAAAATAAAAAGAAAAAAGAAATTAGTAGAGCAAAGAAGGTGAAAGAAATAATGTCAATATTAATTTTGGCTCTTTCCAAATGAGAAACACATTTTTCCTTATCCTCCTCATAATTTAATATGAATTCCATAAATAAATGGAATCCTTTTCTAAATATTCTTCTTGCCCTTTGAACACTCTCCTCCCTTAAAAAAATCTCAATCACATAAATTTTTCCATAACGAATATCTCTTTGTAGGAAAAATTATAGTGAAACATTCTTTCAAACAGTCTTGTATTTTTGGAAGAAGTACGCTTGAATTCTTTCAAAAAAGTTTGTATTTTAAAATGGTACGCTTGAATTCTCAACCAAATCAATATTTTTTTCAATAAATAAAAATTATAGTTCAACATCCTTTCAAAAAGTCTTTTGTTTTGATAGGTAAACTTGTTGCATGGCCTTTCTTTTATAAAAACATGATATTGAAAAATTGATTGATGGGAAGAAGAAGAGGCAAAGGAGTCTATTGTTGTTGCTTATGGGTGATCAAATATTTCTATTTTATACGTTAAATATAAACCGTTGTGGAAAATGAAAAGATTTTGATCTTTTCATCTGACATTCACTTAAATATTATTAATTATGTAATGCTTTTAAGTATTTTCATTTTTTTAAAGTATAAATTTAAAGTAGAAAATTTAATTTTAAAAAAGTCAACAAGACGAGTATATATATATATATAATTATATATAATATATATATATATATATATATATATATATATATTATATATATAATATAATATATTATTTAAAATTTTGAAAATGAGACAAAACTATTTAAAATAATTTGCAAGCTATATTTACTTTTTTTTTTTAGAATTTCTATAAAATTAATTATTTTAAATCATTTGAAATTGAAAAAGCTCGAAATGATTAATTTATATGGTGGAGGTCCAAAATTGGGTATTAATTTATATGGTTGGGGTTTAAAATTAGATGTCAACGTGTATGATCCAAGATTCTCCTGAGATTTGAAACCTGGACATTGTCTTGTATCCCAATTTTTCACTATATACATTAGTATTTTGAGCATATTCGAATTGATTTGGATTTTTAATATTCTGAACACTTGAATGAATATGCTTATTTTCTTGAACAATATTAGCATTGTATCAATTTTTGACTGTATACGTTATACATTTAGTTTTCCATAATGAGCTTGATTAAAGAATTGGAAAATGACTAACTAAATTAACCAACGTTTAATCTGTTAGTTATAACTAATTAATCTCCTCACAAACAATGTGAACTACTCTTCTGCCCTTGTTAAATTTCAACATCAATGTTCTTTCAAGTTAAGAAAATGCTCCATTTGTTATAATACAATATCTTGATTTTTATTCTCAAAATCTTAATTGATATATAATAAGTTTTAAGTAACTTAATTCTAATATCACATAAACTTCTATTGTTTTTTTAATAGTAAAAACTTATGAATTTGAAAAGTAATTTGAGGATATGAAAATCTTAGTACTTCAAATGAGTGGCTACTGAACTCTCGTCGTGTTTTAAACAATAGTAAATGTGAAAGGACCTATCACTTCCAAACTTTTATTAAAACATTTATGAATTTATAACAATTTATGAAGTTACAATCAAAAATTTATAAAGAAAAATAAGCTAAAGATTGTGCTAATAACATATTATTATAAAAATGAAAAAAAAAAGTAATAAAAAAAAGTAGATAAAACAAGTAGAAAGGAAAGTATTATTATTTTTCATCCAAAGTATGTATCTAACAAAGACTTACAAAATCTTAATTTATAAGAAGACTAATGAACTTAGTCACGCTTCGTACAAGTGTTAAAATATATTTATTCGAATTATTTTTTTCCGGTTAATTTGTTCACTATATTATATTGTTTGATCTTATTGTTATCTCTTGATTTAGTAGTAGGAAGAAGGTTTAAAAATATCCCTAATTTTTTGTTTAATAGTTGATTTTATCCTCAGCTATACGATCTGGTCATTCATACACATCATCTACAAACTTAGATCCGTATTCTTCAATTGGATAGAAAATTTAAATCAAATAAAATTACCCATTTTTAAAAAGAAATAATCCATCATCCAATTTAACTCGTGTCTGAATTTAACAATCTTAACTCAAATAAATTAAATTCATGTCTGACTCATATAAGTTTATCTTGTAAGGGGTAGTAATGCACGAACATAATGCAAATTCATTATATTTTAGTATTTTAATAAAAGAAAATAATGAATACAATAGAGCAGGTAAGGATTTTGTTATTCTCCATTAAAATGGAATATGAAAGAATGTGTTAATTCTTTAATGTATAATATGAAAAGGTTAGCCAACTATTGACAAACTCGTAACCACATATTAGGCTAATTTATTACATTCGAATTAATATCAAAATAAGTATCATTTCTTAAAATTGAGAATTATTATAATTATTAGAGCCGTAATAAGGGCTAGGCCATTTAGGCCGGCCTGGCCTAACCCGGGATTTAATAGGGCTGGGCTAAGATTTTTGGAGCCCATTTAACAAAAGGGCTTTTTAGCCCGGCCTGAATAAGTCTGTTCATTTGGGGGGCTTGAGAAATATTGGTAGGGCCGGCCCGTGGGCCGATAAAAATTACTGTAAAAATATAATATTAAAATTTAAAAATAAAGAGAGTCCAAAATCAAAATAATTAGGCTAATATTTCTATTTAGATATTTATACATTTAGTTGAAAAAAAAAACTTAATAAATATTAAGGAAAATGCACAAGTACCCTTTAGACTATGACAAAAATTTCAGAGACACGCCTTAACTAAACTAAGATCCTATTACCCCTGAACTTTTTTTTGTAATTTTATACACCTTTTGTCTTATGTGACACTCTATGTGACTCCACGCAATTGAGGCGCGTAAGAAATATTTGAATGTCACGTAAGCCAAAGAGGTACACAAAATTACAAAAAAAAAAAAGTTCAGGGGGATAATACGACCTTAGTAAGGTGTGTCTTTGAGATTTCGGTCATAGTCTAGGGGGTACTTGTACATTTTCCCTAAATATTATAAAGATAATTTTATTTGTGAATTTGATTAACAAGTAGTGACAAGGTCTCATTTGTTTCCATTAAGATTAAGACGTTTGAATTTGAATACACATTTAAATATTAAGATGTGCATTAAGATCTAGATGTGTAAATCTGAATAAACATCTTAATATAAAAATATTGTCTCTGAATCTGAACACTAAATTATTGGGACAGTTTGGTTTCAATATCTGAATGTACATGTGAAAATAAACGTTATATCAATAAAATATTATAAAAACCTTGTTAGTAAAATAGTTGTTTTTCATATAAAATAATATTTTGAACATTTTTACCGTAACAAGGTAATATGATATATCTTTTAAGAACTCAACATCAAGTTAAATCATTAATATGACTATTTTTTGCACTCAAATACTTTGAGAGTCTAATATAATGCAATTTAAAATAGTTTATATAGAGTTATAAATATATAGTTTAGGAAAATATTTTATTTTATTATAAAAAAAATTATTGTTATCGATCAAATAACTAATACTTTCTTATTTTTTAAAACCGTGCTAAACATTATATCATGTGAGTGCTTATCAATTCAAATATATTTATTAATTTAGAAAGTAAAACATGTATATTAAGTTAATATGAATAAAAGAGATTATAATGGCAAGCATGTAATTAGTATTTATTAAATAAGAAAACAATTTTTATGAGTTGTCGTGATTTAGTTGAATTAAGATATGAGTCTTATTTTTTAGTCTGAATAGTGTTAAGGGTGTGTTACAGATCTGATTCATTCAGATATATCCACACCCATTAAGAGGCTTATAAGAAAATAAAACAAACGAACTTAATGAATTGAATCTGAATAATTAAGATTCAGTTCATAAAAACAAACACACTTAATAAGGCAAATCTGAATGATTAAGATTGAAACCCCATTAAGTGCAAAAAAATGAGGCCTAACATAATGTAATATTGTTTTGTCGATATTTATGATAATATTTTTAAATTATAATTTATAATTTAATTTAATAATTATAAAAAAAATATAATTTTTAAAAAAATGGACTGGCCCGACCATTTTCTGGCCCACACAAAAAATAGGCTAGCCCGACTTGGCCCGTAAAATATCAAAGCCTGTATGGGTTAGCCGGATGGGGTGGGCTAGCCCGGAGGGTGGGCTAGCCCATATTGACAGCTCTAATAATATAGAAAATGTAAAGTGAAGTCTTCATATAGTGAGTGGTGACTACTAATTAACAAATTAAACAAGTATAAGACTTCATTTTCTTTACAACCCTTTTTAATTACAATAAAAAAGTCAAAAAAAATGAAGAAAAATCAAATAAAAAAGGAAAAGGAAAAAGATAATATAAGGAAATTAATATAATTACCAATATTTTAGAAAAGAAAGCATCTCAACAAAACAAATCAATCTTCTATAGTTCTTTCAAACATCTATTTTTTTAAAGAATGAATATGAAAAAATATTCCATGTTAATAAAAACAATTAATTTTACATTGGATTATAGAAATAACATAAATAAATAAGTAGTAAAATATATATGTAATTGAAAGATATGAGATGTAACTCACTTTTTTTTCTTCTCTAAAGTCTCTTTTTGGTATTATTTGTTGGAACGTATAGGTTGGTTCATAGTATTTTTTTAAATATTGCACCTTATTTGGATGATTATTATCTGTTATATTATATTGTTATTAAAATATATGTTTGTTTTAGTTGTATATAAATTCTTATATCATATTTTTTTGTAACGACCTGTTTAGTCGTTTTTGGCAACAGATTTTAATTCTGGGAAAAACTGGCTGGGACGACGGATGGAACGACGGACCGTCGTG
>JAKWIY010001924.1:0-13548 GCA_027704805.1 Solanum corneliomulleri | reverse complement strand
TCAAAGATATTATAAGTAACAAATCTATAGTGTCATACTCTTAAACAATATTTCCCTATATTGATTTCTTTTGAATAATTATAAAATGTTAAACCCAAAATTTAATTTCTTTTTACAATTTAGGGTTCTAATTTTTACTATACTTCATTGTTGCTGCTTGTTGTCAAAGTGTAGACCTCTGTCCTGGTAAGTAATATTTACTTTTCTCAGTTCCTCCTCGACTCTCCCTTTTCTATTTTTTTAAATTTGTTTTTACATTGTATAACAATTTATTCAAATATCTTATTTTTAATCTTTAATTTTAAATAGTTCCACGAATTAATAATTTTGAGTATATTAATTAAGTTATTGTTTGCTTCTCGGAACTTCAATTTTTAAGACAAGGATGACTCAAGGGTGAAGCAAGTAAAGATCAATTTTTTTTATTTAATTCAATTTTCTGGATTTTTTTATTTTGGATAAAAAAATATGTTTTGTGACTACTATCTTTTACTCTCCTTTAATTCAATTTTTTTGATAGATTTTTATTTTAAAAAAAAATCAAACAATAAAACAGAAAATTGGTAATTGAAAATAATAAAAAAGTAGTGTCATAATCCAAAACAACATCTAACAATTAATCTCAAAAATAATTATAAGTAACGAATATATAGTGTCATACTCTTAAACAATATTTCAGTATATTGATTTTTTTGAATCACTATAAAATGTTAAACCTCAAAATTTAATTTCTTTTTAAAAATTAGGGTTCTAATTTTTACTATACTTCATTGTTACTGCTTGTTGTCCCGGTAAGTACTATTTACTCTTCTCAGTTCCTCCTCCACTCTCCCGCTTCTATTTTTCTAAATTTGTTTTTACATTGTATAACAATTTATTCAAAGATTTTATTTTTAATCTTTAATTTTAAAACATACACGGATTAATAATTTTGATTATATTAATTAAGTTATTGTTTGCTTCTTGGAACTTCAATTTTCAAGGCAAGGATGACTCAAGGGTGAAGCAAGTAAAACCTTTTCTTTAGGTTTGAAAAATATTAATGATGAATTTAATAACTTTAATTCAAAGGTCCCAAAAATATTAACGGTGAATTTAATAATTTTACTTAAAATAATATTGAGATTAAAGAAAAAAATCTTCAAAATTTATACAAAAATATAACAATTCTCGACCTTTTACCGAATAATATTTTAGAACTTTGAAATAAATAATTCAAATCTTTATATTAATAAATAAAGTATTTAAATTATACCAAATGATGCATCATTTTTGTTTTCAAAGCATAGCTTGTCGAGTGAAATTTTAATAATATGCTTATATGTTTGTGGTTAAGTATATACATATATATATATATATTGTAACTTTGACGATTGTTATGTTAGACTAATATGTTGTTCTGTTTTGAAATTTAGAACTCACAAATATCAAATTATGGTTTCGCCTCTGCTTGAATCAACTCTATCTCCTGCTTTGTATACTACATTTCTGATCTTCTTTTCCATAATCTGCAATTGGAACTCCATAAGTTAATTAATATTAAAAAGAATATATAAGATCAGTATGATTTAGATAACCATAGTAGTGAAGAAAGAACAGCATAAGCCATTTCAGTAGCTTTGTTTTGTGCAAATGATTAACTTTTTTCTTTTAACCTTTTGCTCACTAAAGTGAAGAGGATAAGAAATGTTTGCTTTAGAATGGCCCTGACCTTTCATCTTCAAGAAAAAGCAGGGACTGCCTCTGTCAAAAAAATAGAGGCACTTTTTATTTTATTTTCAATTTTTAAAAAATTTTATTCAGTATTATCGAGAATATAACTAATAAGACACATAGTTTTAGTAATATCAAAGTTATTAATACATGTATAAGCTATGGCTTGAATATATTAATCTAAAAAATGAATGAGCAATAATCTAAGCAAATCCAACCTTATTCGCTACTATTTTTTATAGGCATAATACACAGTGGCGGAGCTAGAATTTTTAATAAAGGGGTTTAAAATTTGAAAAAGGTAAGCATACAAAATAATCGAAGGTGGTTCGACATCTACTGTATATACATAAAAAATAATTTTAACCATGTATAAATAGTAAGATTTTTTGTCGAATGGGGTTCTGGTGAACCCCCTTACACACTACAAAACCCATGATAATACATAAATATATCTTTTAATTTGATCTCATTTCACATATATACCCACTAATTTTGAGTGTACACAAATAGACACTTAATCTTCTATAAAGTTGAATAAGTAGACACATGAGTCCTATGTGACATAATACACACATGACACCACGTAGGATACAAATTGTCATGTAAGATATCATATAGGACGCGTGTGTCTATTTGTTTAATTTTATACAAATTTGAGTGTCTGTCTACTTGTGCATTCTCAAAGTTGGAGGAAATAAATATTAAATGAGGTAAAGTTAAAGAGCATATTTATGTATTGTGTCATTTTTATATCGTACCCTGCCAAACGAGTACGACTATTCATTTTCATAACCCAAATAGTTAATTGGTATACATGCCCTTCTTTATATTAATTTCATCATATTTATAGATACCATTAAAAAGATAGCGCAAAGTGTGTTTAATTTGTTCAAACGTTGTCTGAATGCTTCAACTGCATAAAAGTCGTTAGAAGAACTCTTAAGAATTGTGCCTTGCCATTCAATTCTGACATTTGACAAGATTACTCTATCACTCTTTAATGAATAATCAATAAGTGACTTCACATATTTTTAACCAAACATATATATTTGTTACAATATGGTAACAACTAATTGAAACACTTAAAAACTAATCACTGCATTTTACATGGAGGGATTTTTCCAAACCTCATTAAAACATGCGTTAAGAGCATCAAAACTCTACAAGATACCTCAATCATACGTCCAACAAATGGTACCTTCACTGTCTCCCTATTCTGTAAAGGTTTCTTATCCCAGCTGCAAAAATTGTTCATAAAACATTAAAAAAACAGGAACTAATTAAATAACAAAATATGAATATATTTGGCAAGACGAGTGAGGCTTGCTCAGTTGGTGAAACACCTCCCCTCAAACTAATTATATTGGTCGAGGTTTCAAGTCATGTTGTAAGCATGAACACAGAGATAGCTAAAAGTGGCATTAACCAACCCTGTATATGTAGGCCCTAGATCTTCCCAGAGAATATAAAATGACGATTTTATATGCTTTACCATGCAATCATAAGTAAAATTCATAATCAGCGTTACTAATATAGAGGAAGTTGTGAGGTAAAAATGTTATTTCTGATAGACCATTGGCTCAAGTAAGCATTATAAAGCAGTTTGGGAAAAATAAAACAACGGGAGTGAAAAAACCAAGATAAATAAAGAGAGCATGACAAAGTCGTTTGCGACTGAAATTGCTTTCATTTTGCTACTATTATAAGATAGTTAAGTTAAGCATAAGGGGTTCTTCAAATGTTGCATTTGGAGCATGAATCTCAAAGCCTTAGGCTCATGATTGAAATACTCAAACTACGGATATTCAATGGAAATATTGGAATGACAAGTAACTAAAGATAAAGATAAGAATGAGATGAGAAGCTTAGACTCTAGACGAAGAAGAGAGGACAAACATTTTCTCAATATGCATAAGCCCTTCTTTCCAACTCATTTTCCCTTTTAACCAAATGTTAATTGGGCCTGGATCCCAAATAAAACAGTTCAATATTTTACTTGACCCAATCTCATTCACCACTTCTAACCCGTAGACCCTTAAAGGGCTAGCTTGGTTCAGAGCAGATGCATATCTCAAATTTATTTGCAGAAAGTTTGAGAGCATAATTGCTATAAAAAATGAAACAAATAGGTTGTTGATTAACAGATAAAACCAAGAGAACAACTGTGTCTTTGTTCAAAACAAGTTGGAGATAGACTATGTGGATTCTCATTATCTATATCACTAAATATTTTCCTCCACACTCTAATTTTTTTGGTGTGTGAAAATTTGACTCTATCATATAACTGGTTGCTATGATTGCTACAAAATACATGATTATAAATATAAAAACATAGCAATAGGATTAGAAGGTAAAAAGAAGAAAATAAAGCACTGAATTGGAAGTATAACTCACAAATTGAGAAGATGTGGAAATATATCATCACCAGCTTCCTTCAAGTACCTTTGTCTCTCTTCATCTTCCATTGAAATCACCAAAACTAATTCCAAAACAAATTGAGAAATACACCACAAGTTAACTAAGTACCTTGTGATATTTGTATTTGATTTATCTTATTATATACTCCCTCCGCCTCTAAACACAAGTGATCTGATTCAAAGATGGAATTTTAACATACCTTAGGAGTAATTTGAAGTTGAAGCTCATAATTTCCCCAGCTTTCTTGCTCTTCTTGGATCTTCCTTGCACTTGTCTCTACACTGGAGCTGCACCATATTATTCGGATGAATTTTAGTGTCATTATTTCTCCAATGCTCTCCGGAATCTCCTTCATAGCAGAAAAATTATCCAGTATTAGTTGCTCAAGCATCGGAAAATTGGCAGGTTCTTCCCCACCTTTTGAGATAATAGCACCCATTCAGTATTAGATATTTTAATTTGTGAAAGACAATATCTTCATCTAATTTCCAATATGTTCTATCGAATGCATGATACCCTTTGACCACCTCATGATTGGGTAAATTAGCGAGCAATTTCACAACTTCCCATGGTATACAAGTATGTGTTTATTTCAGTTGCTTGAGATTAGGAGGGAAATTTTTCCCAAAGAAAACCATCCATTTCATGGGTTTTATGTGTAGTCTCTCCAGATCCTGTATAAGACTGAGAGAATCAAGAATAGCAGGCCAATCAAGATTCTCAGAATCATCTACAATCTTTAGCTTTTTTAGATTGGGAATTCTTCTTATGATTTCCTCAACAAAAGGTGAATAATGGAGAAAAAGTGTTTGCAAGTTATTCCGAAACAAAGGATTTTCTACCTCAAGAGGATTAGATATATATAGTGGAATTTGATATCCACATGCCTTAGCTCTGTCATTCTCCAGATATCTATTGCCTGCTCCAACTCTTTCCTTACAAGACTTTGAAGAATTATGGTTTGTAGATTTCTCAATTTGGTTACTGAAACAGCTTCCCTAATTCTTGCAGCAACATATCCCAACTGTACAAGTTCAGATATTACACTAGAGAAGTCGTAATCAATTAATAATACATCCAATACCTTAAGCAACTTAAACTGTGAACAATCCGTGTTGGAAAATCTACTTGCACTTAAATAAAGGTGCGAACTATACAACTGCTATGTTGCATCATACTATAATAATCATGCTTCTCTTCAACTTCAGACAGAAGGATCATTCAACGTTGATCGTCTATGGCTTCGACAACCTTCCCATTCATGACATGCACAACATTTTCAATATGAGCTTCACTTAGGCATAGTTGGCGAAGAAGATCATGAATTTTGCATCTTCTCATCCTTCCATTAGCCCTTTGTTTACCAGCCAAAATTAGACTTCTATCAATTAACTCTTGTAGATACTCCTCTGCCACCACTTCTAACCTTTTATTGCTTCTTGCCTTTATGAATTGCTCAACAATCCGTAGCCTAATCAACTTGGAAACACCAATCTCCGTATCTTCAGGAAAACCTCCAACATAGAGAAAACAAGCCCTCAAATATTAGGGCAAGTAATTGTAGCTCAGAGAAAGAATTGATTTGCACAATTCAGACACCGTACCAAAGAATGAGTTCAGATTTTCCTCAACCGTCTTCCAATTGTCACGCGTTAAGTCCAACTTTACAAGATATCCAGCAACGATAAAAATCGAGAGAGGTAATCCTTGACATTGTTGTACAATGTGCTTCCCAAGTTTTACAAGTTGACGAGGACATGAATCTTTTTTGAATAATTTTTCGGTAAATAGATTCCAACTTTCATCTAGACTAAGGAAAGACTTACAATGAGGTGGAAACTCAGGACAACTGACATAATCAGCAACATACTTGAGACGAGTGGTTAATAGAATTCGGTTTTTATTGTCATCATTTGGGAATATTCTTTTCATTTGGTCCCATGCTTAGTACTCCAAATATCATCTATAACAATTAGAAATCTCCTAAACTTGAAACCTTTATAGACAATCTCCATTAGTTGATCATCACTCTTTTCTTGATTGCTTTCGATAATTGAAGAGGCAACTTCAAGAAGCATTTGTCTCTGATTGTAATCTTCAGAGATAGTAACCCATGCATGTTTATCAAATAGAGAGCGAATATATGAATCATTATAAAAATTTTTGGCAAGAGTTTTCTTACCAATACCGCCCGCCCATACCAAAATTGGTATGACAGTTAACTCGTCTGTTTGGGTAGTGAGGCGATCGAGTATGGTGTTGAATTCATCGTCCATCCCAATAATAGTATTTTCTTCATCAATTATACTTTTTTCTGGTGAGGATGGAGTTGTTGCAGATCTTGTTCCATGCTTGTTAAACTCCATCTGCATCACCTCTTTCCTTAGAGAATCAACAACTTACAAGCCCCTTCTGTACTCTCTGCAATCACTAGAATAGAATGATGCTCTTAGACTCGAATCAACATTATCTTCTTCTTTGTATATTACATCTCTGATCCTCTTTTCTATTAACTTAAGAGTTTCAATATCCTTTGTGGTATCGTCAAAAAAATCTTGCAGAGCAGAAAGATTTTGATGGAGAGATTCGACATGTTTATGTGTACAACTTCATGTCACGACCCAAAAATGGGTGTGATGGCACTCGTCTTATTCCACCAAGACAAGTCAGCCTAAATCTCAACCATTACAATAAAATTATGAAAATTTATGTTCAACTTAAAAATACCCCCAAAATCTGGTTGTCACGTGTACAAGCCTCTATAGTATTACAATCGAGTCAAAAGAAAAAACAAGTAGTCTCATAGACATTATGCTAGAGTAGAACAAGATCATAAATAGGAGTAAGAAGGTCTGCTGAGATGACAAACAACTACCTTACAAATCTCCAAGAAGCCTCAGAAAAGAAGAGAATATATCATAAAAATCTGGGCTAGTAACCTACAAAAAAAATTGTAGAAGCAAGGGGTGAGTACCAAATCACGCGGTACTCAGCAAGTAAACGTCTAAACACAAGATAAGGGGATAAAATACGGGTACTACTACCACCCCCAACCGAACCTCTACAACTATTACTTGCATACAAATCAGCCCAACCTAACAGCTCACAGTTTACATAGCACGTAGATCAACAATAACACTTAGAAAAATTACATATCCTCCACAACAACACTTTAACAAATTGCATATCCTCAACAACAACAATTCAACTAATTACATATCCTCGATAACAACACTTCAACAATTCAACAAATTACATATCCTCAATAACAAGCTCAGTATTCATCAATCACAAATTTTGCAGAAAGGCAATCACAAGATCAACAAAACACAATATCAAGTTCACTAATGATAAGTATGTGTAATGCAATGAAATACAATGTCAAGTATAATGATGCATGTCTGACCTAGTGATACACACACGTTGTCTCTCAGTCCATGACCCATGGGGGACATATCTGTCTATGCATATGTCGCGGCGCACGACACGACCCTCGATAATAGTAACCATCGCAGCACGCCATTGATACGGTCAAACTTACTTCTGAAATAAGAAGTAAAGCGGTCGTGTCAAGTAAATAACCCAACTAGTGAGGTTGGGATCATTCCCACGAGGAAAATAGTCTAGACTTAACTTCAACCTGTTATTACTATTGTTTGGTCAATGACTTCCTTGGAAAGTAAAAACAATAAAAGGGGGGTTTCTATTTCTAAATGAATGAAAATAACTAACGCAATTGAAAGAGACACTTAACAACTTTGAATGTTGGATTTTAATCAATTAATCAAAGTAACTAGGGTTTACGTACTCCCCACAGGTTCATAACTTGATAATTCTAACTATAACAATTCTTTCATAGTATCTTGCATGCAAAGTGATAAGTTATGTATTTCTAAATCCTTGGTCCGGCATCTAAAAAATCTCACTCCGCACCTTGGTGTGGCTACGTGTGTTGCTATCCTAACCCTTATCTTTACCTCATATTAAGCATCGTATTCGATATTTGACTAAGTTATTACCTCGTACCAATCAAAACTATCCTATTAGATAGTATACACTAAATCTATGTTGATAATTCTTATCCTATTATCTACCTCCTTGGTCCGGCAAGTAGCATTAAGGCGAGTTCTGACGTTGGCCATCCGTTAAAAAGAATTCTAAGCGAAAGAATTATTAATACATGCAAGACACCATTCTAGAATTGTTATTTTAGTTAGGTTTTATCTCATCATTTGCCTATGGTTCCCACAACCCTAGTTATGGAGTTTAGTTACTCATAGTCATAATCACAATATTCAAATATATTAAATAAGAATTCATGTACTTACTTCAATGAGAAAGAGTTTGCTTTATTAAACACCAAAAATCACTGTCAAGAATCTCAAAGTAATCAATAATCTTACAAAAAGTCTAATGATAATCAAGAATCTAACAATACAGTATCTACCAATATGATGTCTAACAATACGGAGTCTAAAAATGATTCCAGAGTCTAACCCTAAAAACGAGGTTTTTCGAACTATTTATAGATAATAAAAACCTAATTAAACAAGGAATCTATTTGCTGGAAATCTGCCAAAACGCAGCTGGGTCGACGGAAAGTATGACGGACCATCATGGTCACGACGGACCATCATGGACTCTGTCGTCCCATACTTAAGCAATTTCTTCTGCTGCTCTCTTCATTACTTCTCTGAACTTCATGACGAACCTGCAGGACGGACCGTCACAAGCTTCGTAACCCCACACTTGGTCAGACTTCCCCATCTTCCTTCAGCAGCTGCACTATGCTGCCACCTACGTACTGTAACAAGAACGACGGACCGTCATAAGCTCCGTAGGTGGTCTCTTCTGCATTTCTTTGCTCAAAATCTCCGCATTCATCTTTGGACAGATTTCCTGTAAAATAAAGAGAAACTTATATAAACATTAGCACAAAAAGGCTTTTGGACACACTAAACTTAAGGAAAAAGTATTAATAATACCGTGAAATCACGATATATCAACACCCTCAACTTAAATTCATTGTTGTCCTCAAGCGACGGACTATGACTCAATACAAAATCTTTGTACAATAGTATCCATGTTTTATCCTTTGCAATCATTTGGCTATCAAGACCGATTAATCTCATCAAATCTATGCATACTATCACTATTAGGCTTGAATTATGTCGGATCTGAACATGACAGAGACTCACCATGCACTAGCACCTATCCTCTTCAATTTCTCACCGAGGTGCTAACAATTCTGGTATTGCAACTAGTGTCCTCACTTTAAAACAAAATCCTCATTGTTCACACAATGATTTCAGTTTGAGTATAAGGATTACTTTTCAACACTCGCTCTCAGAACAAAGTCACACTCATTCATACCAATTGCCATAAGTTTGCCCTTATTTTCACTACCATAAGTTCGCTATACAACCCTTAGGATCACGATAGGAGTTTCTTAGCTTGTAACATAGGGTCATGGTCAGGTAGGGTATATTTAGGTATACTTTAGTGACTTTTTGCCCTCCTTCACATATCGGCTAAACCTTCCACTTTCTATCATTTTATCTCGCCCAGTTTCTCATATTCTTTCACCTTGCTATTTTTTTCTTCTTTCTTCATTCGCGTAAGTGACTCTCTTCTTTTCTTGCTTGTATTTATTGTACATTTTTCTTTTTTTTTTTACTTTTCTTTCAACTAATTCTTGAGTCACTTTACTTTTGTTCTTTCACTCTCTTAGTTCTTTCAACCCAACTTTCTAGAGCATTCCTCATAATAGCCACCCTCAACTCATGGCTTTGCCATGACAATACCCAAAGTTGGGTCAGGGCCATAACGAAGGTTGTTTACTGCATTACCCACCCTCAAATTATGCTTTTGGCATAAGCTTAGGTGCACATGTCCAAGGAGAGACCAGGGCCAACACATTATTCCCAGAAAAGATCAGTTGGGGTGAAAAAGAAAGGTCTAATTTAAGCTCAGATCATTTGGACCAAAGAAGGATAAATTTCATTTGATTTTCTTTTATTTAGGCTAAAAATGGGCTATATTGAATAAGGGCCTATGATCCATTCCTAATTGTCTATTATAGCTTACTTTTAGCAGAACTAACCAGGCAAGTTCTAGCTCAGTACAAATAGTGGACTATTCTAATCTTCCTCACACTCACTTGACATCTCATCACTCTACCAGATTATCAGACACCTAGTTCGAATTTAAGACTTAGGGTAATGCAATGGTGTACATCTATGTCATGCTTAGAGCCACACATTTATTCGTTACTATGCCTAGTCGTTCATCATTTTCCAATTTATCAGGATATCATTTTAGCCATCATGCTCCAGAATTAAACTATGTACAAAAGATATGGACATGCTGGTTCAACAGAAAAAGTAACCAGTCTTTTTGGGAAAAAGAAAACAGGCAAGAAAATCCCAAAAGAGGAAAGTGAATTGGGCTACTCAGACTTCACCCTAACACTCACTTTCCATTTACCCCACCCCCAACAAAAAAACATGCAATTGTCCCCAATGCATACAAATTTAAATACTAGTGTGGTAGGTGAAGCAAACTTGTGGCGCAAAGCACCGTCGATCAGCAAGCTGGTGGGTCTGGTTCCCCGGAACCCACGTCCTCTGCAATCTGGACACCCTCAGTGGTGTCCTCAGCAACAACCGCACTATCAGTAGTGCCTCCTGCTATTTCCACAATTCGGAAGCTAGACGCCCCAGCCGCTAAATCTGATGCTCTCATCTGGTGCGCCTCCTCCTCAGCAAGTGAGGCTCTTCTCGCAGCCTCCATCTCTCGGCGCTCCTTTTTCCGTGCTTGCGCCTCGTCCTCTTCTCGACCCCTACGCCTCTTGGCATGCTCTCGAGGGGGAGGTGGTGGAATCTCTGAAGTAGCGAATAGGGCCGCGAACACTGTGTCTTCAGCAGGCTCGACAGAAGGGGCCTTAGACTCGGGCACCCTAGCCTCTAAGATAGTGTTAATATCTGCCGAAGGCTGTCGAACAAAGCCTGAAGAGTCGACACATCCACTGGAGGGGCTGGACAGGCTAGCACCCTCAACTCAAAGGCGTCCAAGCGCTGGTGAACCTCAGCGATCTTCCGCTCTGTATGCTGGACCATTTTCCACTCTAGGCGCTCTTCTTACTCAGTACTAGACTTCTGCATCCACTGCTGGATATGATGCACAAGTGTAGCCATTTGCGGTGGCGGGTGCGGGAACCTCAGCAGATCCGGAGGCTTCCTCCGACCAGGATACACCTAAGGAGCCAGACGCTCCTTCTTCATTTGTGGCTAACCCAGAGGGTGTGCCGGCCAGTGTGCGCTCCTCATCACACTGGGAGGCAGTGACTACGCCGGACGCCACCTTTTTGGGTATGTCTTTGGGAGCACGTGCAGCACGGGAAGGGGTGGAAGTGCCTGGGGGCACGTACTCGGGGTCACGCTCATCAATCAGAGCCAATGACCATGCGGGCATACGGGGCGACAGACTTCGATCGCCCGCGTGCATAAATTTGATCTTGCTTGGGTGCCATAGTAGATAGTACCTGTAAAAGATCAATATTAGTACAAGAAGTGGCAAACAAGACAAGCAAAACCACAAAAAAAATATTTAAACAGTATGTCATTTCTATGGTAATAGTGACACACGACGGGCCTGGTAACGGCTCGTCGTGACTATGACAGACCGTCATGGGGTCCGTCGTGTCTTACTTAGACTATGTATATATGGAGAACCCTGAAGGAGAGTCTCTGACTAGTATGACGGTATGTGCAGGACAGACCGTCACAGGTACGACGGTTCGTCGTAGGTGTCCGTCAGAGGACACTTAGAAAAAAAAGAGAGACCCTTAGAAGAGGGGTCTCTGACCGTCATAACGGTCATATAGGACGGACCGTCGTACGATGGTCCGTCACATGTGTCCGTTGAAGGACACTTAGAAAAAGTGAGAGACCCTTAGGAGAGGGGTCTCTAACCGTCATAACGGTCATGCAGGACGAGCTGTCGTGGGTACGACGGTCCGTCACATGTGTCCGTTGAAGGAAACTTAGAAAAAGTGAGAGTCCCTCAGAAAGAGGGTCTCTGACAACCAGAACAATTGTGCACGATGGACCGTCGTGGGTATGACGGTCCGTCACATGTGTCCGTTGAAGGACACTTAGAAAAAAATGGACAGTGGGGTGTTAGAACTTTTTGAACGGACCCTACGACGGTCCATCGTGGGTACGACGGTCCGTCATCGGGGTCTCGTTTTGTAGATCAGTGACAAAACTGCGGGCACCCCATGCATCCCCGATGAACCCAAATCAAAATTGTGGTGTTTTGGACCTACATTTGTTTAGCCCAACTACCTAGGAAACTAGAAATGCAAAAGCACCTATGTCTAGGGTTGTAAACACGACAATTTCGAACATTTTTAACCTAGATTAGGCAGAATCTTATATGAATGAAACGAATATATCACAAAGAACTAAGCTAATACTAATTAATAAACAAAAATGCAGGATAAATGAGTAGAAATTAGAGACACATACCTTAGATTTGGATAAAAACAAGATGGACAAGTACTCGGTGACAAGGAAGACACCCACAACAACAACTCCGACTAGTAGATTATAACTTTAGGGCTTTGGAGAATTATGGGGGAACAATGATCGGTTGATAGAGGGAGAGATGGTGGAAGTTGAAAAGAGAGGGAAATGGGAGGAATAATGAAGGAATGGGGTGAAAAGAGGGGTTGGGGAGTTTAAATGGGGAAATTTTATAATAAACTCTAACTGGGTTGGGTCGGGTACGCCTCATTAGTCACGCGATGGTTCCCCGACGACGGTCCGTCTCAGTTGTAACGATCCGTCGTTGGATCCGTCGTGTGTGCCCAAGTTTGAGAATAACAGAAAGACGTACCTGATACGACGGAAGCAGACGACGGTCCGTCGTAGGCGCAATGGTCCGTCGCAGGCGCAAAGGTCCGTCGCAGGCGCAACGGTCCGTCGATGTATCCGTCAGTGACTGCTGCAAAGTAATTTACTGCAGAATTTCCTGGTGATGTGCCTGCAAATTTAAAAACCCATTAGTAGAGAAATGCTACCATTACTAAAAAGACTATAAGTATTGGGTTGCATCCCAACAAGCGCCTAATTTAATGTCGCGGCACGACTTGGGACACTTGATTACTCCGACTTCATCAAGATTTTATGCCTCTATCACTTCATTCCCTGATGCTTTATGCCCAAAATAGAGTTTTGTTCAATCTCTATTCATCTTAAACCACACTCCCTCCTTGGCTTTTAACTCAACTGCTCCATGAGGGAATACTTAGGTAATCAAGTAAGGGCCAGTCCACTGGACTTGAGTTTGCCCGGAAGACAAGGCGACCCAAAAACTGTCTACAAGCACCAAATCCCCAACCCTTAACTC
>JAKWIY010001923.1:0-13687 GCA_027704805.1 Solanum corneliomulleri | reverse complement strand
ACTTTTTGTAAAAGTCAAAACTTTTAATTAAAGTCACAACTTTTCATAAAAAATACAACTTTTCATGAAAGGGAAGGCTAATTTGGAAAATAAATAAGTCAAAAGGGAATTCTGATTTGTGGTTGCGCCACATATTCTTATTATATAAGAGACAGTTAATGTTGATTCAGACAAGTCGACGTGTCTGCTTCAGCGTTTTCCTTGAAAAAAATAGTTTTTTTTTTTTAAAAAAATTAGTGTATAATTTTGTGAAATTATGGATTCCTTTTTAGCTAAGACTTTTATAATTCACGTGCTTGCTTCACCATGTTTCGAAAAAAATTAAAATTTTATTTCTTTTGTATACTTTGATTTAATTTGTGTTCAAAATTATAGAATTTTTTTCGGCTATGACTTTTTGTGCTCCGTCGACGTGTCTGCTTCAACATATTTTGAAAATTAAAATTTATTTCTTTTGTTCTACTTAATTTAATTAATATTGAATTTTTTCAAAACTATGAATGTCACGACCCAAAACCGAGCAGCGAGTGGCACCCACACTTATCCTACTATGTGAGTGAACCAACCAATCTAAACCCCAACATTTCAAACATAATGGACAAAATACAATGCGGAAGACTTAAACTCTTTAAGGAAAATCAATTAAATAACTTCTAAACTCAATATCTATTATTCCCCAAAATCTGGAAGTCATCATCACAAGAACATCTATCCTCAAATTACTAATCTAAGAGTATCTAACAAAGCAAAAACAAGTAAAAAGCTAGTCCATGCCGGAAGTTCAAGGCATCAAGACTTGAAGAGGAAGATCCAGTCCAAGCTAGAAGCATTAGCTCACCCTGAATTTCCGATGTAGTGAAGACTGGCTAGAGTTGCGGTTGAGTTGAAGATGACGGTACGTTTGCTGCACTCCACAAATAACAATGAAAGAAACATACAAGTAGGGGTCAGTACAAAACACAAGTACTGAGTAGGTATCATCGGCCAACTCAAAATAGAAAACAGTATATAACAGATAATATCATAAATCAACTACAATACTCAACATGTAGCGACAACAAGTACTATAATCATTAACAAGTACCGTCAAGTTCACCCATGAGGACTCAAGCCTCAATACCATACTCATTTGGGAATTAGGTTCATTAGATTGAGTATATTAACATATTTCAAGATTTATTATCTTTATTACTCTCGTGTCGGTACGTGACACTCCCCTCCATATACTATCCTGGTGTCGGAACGTGACACTCCGATCCTCATATACTATCCTGGTGCCGGAACGTGGCACTCCGATCCTCATTCTATCCTGGTACCGGAACGTGGCACCCGATCCATATTCTATCCTGGTGTCGGAACATGACACTCCGATCCTCATATACTATCCTAGTACCGGAACGTGGCACCCGATCCATATTCTATCCTGGTGTCGGAACGTGACACTCCGATCCTCATATACTATCCTGGTACCAGAATGTGGCACCCGATCCTCTATTTCTATCCTGGTACCGGAACTTGGCACCCGATCCTCTAATCTCACTACTTTCGTTCATCAAGCTTTCTTTTATTCCAAGGCATCATCATTAAAAAAGTAGATTAGGGTTTCTTCAAGATTTAGGATTCAATAGCTTCATCATGCTTATTTTATCAAAATCACATAATCACATTCATGCAAGCATACAATTAAGCATATAGAAGGGTTTAAAATACTACCAATACATATCATTTGCTATTAAGAGCTCACTACGAATAGTATAAAAATCATAACCTCCCTCCATCGAAGAGTTTGATCAAGCAAGAAATTTCCCAAAGCTTTGTTTCCTCTTCGTTTCTCTCTCTCGATCGATCACTTCTCCCTCTCTTTGTTCTTTCTATTTTTCGTATTCAAACCCTCTTTCTTTTACCCTAATTAGCATATAATTATGTATAAAAGATGGCAATAGTAACCCACTAGTTAACTCAAGGTTACCTCTTTTAACCCCCAAGAAATTGAGTTATTAATATTAACCCACGAAATATATAATTATAGCTGGAATAGTCCAAAACGCCCCTTTAAAACTTAAACAGAAATCCGATCAAGCCTGGGATTACGCAACCTGTGACGGTCCGTCATGGCTGTGACGGTCTGTCCTGCAGGTCCGTCGCAAAGTTCAGAGACTCAATTTCCTTGAAGAGTCTGTGATGGTCCATCGTGCCCACGACGGTCCGTCCTGCAGGTCCGTTACGAAGTTCAGAGAGTCGATTTCAGTATCCAAATTTCAGAATTCTATGTTTTTTGGAACGAGACACCCCCGACGGTCCGTCGTGCCCATGACGGTCCATCGTGGGTTCCGTCGACTCAGACAGTTTTTCCAGAAATAAAGTTTGCTGCTCAAAACGACTGAACAGGTCGTTACAATAGATACCAATTTACCCACCGTTCGTCCTCGAACGATCACAAGAAGAAAAACAAGGGCGAAAAGGAGTACCTGAATCTGTAAACAGGTGTGGGTATCTTTCTTGCATATCAGCCTCCTTCTCCCAAGTGGCCTCTTCGACTGGTCGATTCTTCCATTGGACTTTGATGGATGCAATCTCCATCGACCTCAACTTGCGAATTTCTCTATCTAGAATGGCAACAGGCTCCTCCTCATAAGACAAATTCTCATCAAGCAGAACCGAATCCCAACGTATGATGAAGTTTCCATCCCCATGGTATCTTTTCAACATAGACACATGAAATACCGGATGCACTCCTGACAGCCCTGGAGGCAAGGCTAATTCATAAGCCACCTCCCCTACTTGCTTAAGTACTTCAAATGGACCAATATACCTTGGGCTAAGCTCACCTCGCTTACCAAACCGCATCACCCCTTTCATGGGCGAAACCTTCAACAAGACTTGTTCACCCTCCATGAACTCCAAGTCTCTAACCTTTCGATCCGCATATTCCTTGTGCCTACTTTGAGCCGCTAAGAGCTTTTCTTGAATAGATTTCACCTTCTCTATTGAATCTCTCAATAGATCAGTACCCCAAGGTCTAACCTCAAATGCATCAAACCAACCAATGGGAGACCTACATCTCCTCCCATATAAGGCTTCGAATGGAGCCATATCATACTTGAGTGATAGCTATTATTGTATGAAAACTCCGCTAAGGGTAAGAAGTTGTCCCAAATGACCACCAAATTCTATCACACATGCACGAAGCATATCCTCCAATACTTGAATCGTTCGCTCAGAATGACCATCGGTCTGAGGGTGAAATGCAGTACTAAGGTCCAACCTAGTACCTTATTCCGCATGCAATGTTCTCCAAAACTTAGAAGTAAACTGTGTACCTCTATCTGATATGATGGAGAGTGGAACTCCATGAAATCGAACGATTTCTGAGATATAGATTTTGGCTAACTTCTCTGCATTGTAAGTCACCTTGACCGGAATGAAGTGAGATGACTTAGTAAATCTGTCCACAACTACCCAAATAGAATCAAACTTACCCAATGTCTTTGGAAGACCAACCACGAAGTCCATTGCAATTCTCTCCCACTTCTATTCAGGAATGGGCATTCTCTGAAGTGTTCCTCCGGGCCTCTGGTGTTCATACTTACTTGTTGACAATTTGGACATTTGGCAACAAAATCAACAATGTCGCGCTTCATTCTACTCCACCAAAAGTGTTGCTTTAGGTCACGGTACATCTTGGTTGCACCAGGATGTTTATAGTATCCGGAACTATGAGCCTCTGTAAGAATAGTGTGGATCAAGTCATCAACACGGGGCACACATACCCTTCCCTTAATTCTAAAAACACCTTCCTCATCAATTATTGCCTCTTTAGCCTCTCCTCTCAACACCATATCCCGAATTTGACTTCGTTTCTCATCATCAGACTATTTTCCCTTGATCTTGTCAAGAAAAGAAGATCTCGCCTCCACACAAGCCAAAAATCCTCCCTTCTCATTTACTTCTAGTCTCATAAAGTCATTAGCCAAGTTTTGGATCTCCCTAGACAACGGGCGTCTAGAAACTTGCAAATGAACTAGACTTCCCATGCTTTCTGCCTTTCTACTTAAGGCGTCTGCCACAACATTAGCCTTTCCCGGATGATACAGAATAGTGATATCGTAGTCTTTCAGTAGTTGCATCCATCTCCTCTGTCTCAAATTCAAATCCTTCTGAGTGAAGACATACTGTAGGCTACGATGATCCGTATAGACTTCACAGTTAACCCCATATAAATAGTGTCTCCATTTCTTTAGCGCAAATACTACCGCGGCCAACTCCAAATCATGGGTCGGATAGTTACGTTCATGCACCTTTATTGCCTCGAAGCATAAGCAATCACATTCTTCTCTTGCATTAGCCACTGCACCCAAACCAGAATAGGATGCATCACAATAAACAATGAATGAAATTTACCCTCTACTGGCAAGGTAAGGATTGATGCAGTAGTCAACAAGGTCTTGAGTTTCTGAAAGTTTCCTCACATTCATCCGACCATACAAATGGAACATTCTGCTTAGTCAAGTTCGTCAATTGGGAAGCAATAGAAGAGAATCCCTTTACAAATCGACGGTAATAGCTAGCTAAACCAACAAAGCTCCTTATTTATGACACATTAGTAGGTCTTACCGAATTCTTCACTGTCTCAATCTTAGAAGGATCCACCATCACTCCATCCTTGGAAACCACGTGCCCCAAGAGGGACACTGAATCTAGCCAAAACTCACACTTGGAGAATTGGCATAAAGCTTTTCTTCCTCAACAACTCTAATACCATTTTCAAATGCTCCTCATGTTCTTCTACTCTTTGAGTATATCAGTATGTCATCAATAAATACGATCACAAAGAGATCCAGATATGGCTTAAAAAATCCCGTTCATCAAGCTCATGAACGCAGCAGGGGCATTGGTAAGACCAAAAGACATCACTACAAATCGTAATGCCCATACCTGGTTCGAAAAGCAGTCTTTGGCACATCCATTGCCCGTATTTTCAATTGATGATAACCGGATCTCAAGTCAATTTAGAGAAGACACAATCCACCTTGTAACTGATTCGAACAGTCATCAATGCGAGGAATGGGATACTTGTTCTTGATAGTTACCTTGTTCAACTGCCGATAGTCTATGCACATCCGAAAACTCCCATCCTTCTTCTTCACAAATAACACCGGAGCACCCCAAGGAAGGAGATGCACTGGTCTAATGAAGACTTTGCTCAACAACTCTTGAAGTTGGGCCTTTAACTTCTTAACTCAGCGGGAGCCATTCTATAAGGGGGTATAGAAATGGGGCGAGTACCCGGTTCCAAATCAATGCAAAAATCAATATCTCTGTCCGGTGGTGGCATACCAGGAAGATCTGCAGGGGAACATGTCCAGAAACTCACGGACTACCGAACCGACTCAATTGAAGGAACTTGGGTAGTGTCATCCCTGAGATGTGCCAAGAAAGCTAAACACCCCTTACTAACCATTCTCTTAGCACGAAGAAGGAGAGGATACGAAAACCAGAGTGGAAATGTAGTCGTTCCTCCCACACTAACGGATGTCCCAGGCTTGGCTAACGTCACAGTTTTAGCATTACAATCCAAGATCGCAAAATTCGGAGAAAGCCAAGTCATACCCAGAATTACATCGAAGTCAACCATTTCTAGGATAACCAAATCTACATAAGTGTTGCTCCCCACAAAAGTCACCAAACAAGACCTATATACTTTTTCAACTATCACCGACTCACCCACCGGAGTAGAAACACGAATAGGCATGTCAAGTAATTCACAAGGTGAATTAAGACCAGTAGTAAATGAAGAAGATACATAAGAAAATGTGGATCCAGGATCAAACAATACAGAAGCCATACAATCACAAACCGAAAGATTACCTGTGATGAAAGCATCAGATGTCTCCACTTCACATATCCCAAGGAAAGCGTAACAATGGGCCCCATTACTTGTCTGTCCGTTGCCCCTACCATGTTGTGTTGTAGTGGCTCCAGTTTGCCCATCACCTCGGCCGTTTTGGTGACCACCATTACCTCGACCACCGCGTCCTCCAGAATAACGGCCTCTACCATGACCACCTCTACCTCTGACTATGGGAGGTCTGTGACTCTGCCTTGGAAAATACCTCTTAATGTGTCCAGTCTCCCCACATCCATAACATTCTCTGGATTCAAGCATAGGTCTCTCAGAGAAGTGTTGACCGGTCTGAGGTGGACCCCCAACTACAGTCTGTAGTGAAGACTGAATTGGTCGGACCGAGTAACCTCCTGAACCCTGTCCTCTAGAGTAAGTACCATTAAACTCACCTCCCTTTCGAAACCTTTTTGATGTCGATGCCATGGTGAAGTCATCTAGCTTCACTCCTTCCACCTCTATCACGAAGTCTACCACTTCTTGAAATGATTTTGCCGTAGCCGCTACCTGTAAGGCTGAAATCCGCAATTCTGACCTCAACCCCCTCATAAAACGGCAAATCCGCTCTTGTGGACTGAATCAAAGTTGGGTGGCATACCGGGATAATGCACGAAACTTATCCTCATATGCAGTTACCGACATCCTACCTTGCTCTAGGCTCAAGAACTCATCTCTTTTCCTATCCCTCAATGTCCGTGGAATATACTTCTCCATAAACAAGCTAGAGAATGATGCCCAAGTCATAGGTGGTGCCTCTGTTGGTTGACACTCAACATGTGACCGCCACCACATTTTGGCGTTCCCTTGAAATGATAAGTCACAAACTCAACACCAAACCGTTTTACTATACCCATTTGTGTAGTAGCTCATGACAGTCAACCATGAAAAATCGTAGGCATCATCAGATTCAGCACCCTTCAAAAGACTAGAGAATTTCAAGGTTTGAACGAAAGAAAGAACAAGTTACTGAGTTCATGCCGTTTGTCATTATAGGCCTTGTAGTCAGATGAGAGGAAACGTGCCTATTTCCAATGAGTCATCCATGCGGGGGCCACAGTAGCTGCATGTTGTACATCCGGAACCTGAGGTGCCGGGCAAAAAACTGGAGGTGTCTGGACTTGATCAGATAAACCCGCCAAGATAAGCAAGAACCTGATTAATCATCTCTGGGGTAGTGTGGGGGTGGCAATTCCTCATCTGCACTTGTTCATTCTCCCCTTCCTCACCCTCTCTTATCACTTCCTCAGTCGGTGGAGGAGCACCGCCCTAGTACCAGATGGGCTTGGTGCTTGGTCTTCTTCCTCTAGAGGACGTCCTCCACGACTCTTCCCACGGCCTCTCGCCACTGTTCCTTCTCGATCTACAGCCCCAGTGGATGGCTCAGACGCATCCTGTCTGCCGGTGGTTGTTGGGTTGGTGCAGTCGTTGCTCTAGTTCTAACCATCTGCAAAATAGAGAGTGAAGATGGTCAGATACCAATTTGTATCACCTATATACCAATTGGATCCAAGTAATAGCACGAAAGAAAGAAAGAAAGAATGGAATTTTCCTAAAGTCTTATAGCCTCTCAAAGAAAAGTAAAGGCGTCCCCTACCGTTCCTTAAGACTCTAATAGACTCGTTCTGTGTGATGAGACCAAACCTAATGCTCTGATACCAAGTTTGTCACGACCCAAAACCGAGCCACGAGTGGCACCCACACTTATCCTACAATGTGAGCGAACCAACCAATCTAAACCCCTACATTTCAAACATAATGGACAAAATACAATGCGGAAGACTTAAAAGCTTTAAGGAAAATCAATTAAATAACTTCTAAACTCAACATCTATTATTCCCCAAAATCTGGAAGTCATCATCACAAGAACATCTATACTCAAATTACTAAACTAAGAGTATCTAAGAAAGTAAAAACAAGTAAAAAGCTAGTCCATGCCGGAAATTCAAGGCATCAAGACTTGAAGAAGAAGATCCAGTCCAAGCTAGAAGCATTAGCTCACCCTGAATTTCCGTAGTAGTGATGAAGACTGGCTAGAGTTGCGGTTGAGTTGAAGATGATGGTACGTTTGCTGCACTCCACAAATAACAAAGAAAGAAACAACAAGTAGGGGTCAGTACAAAACCAAGTACTGAGTAGGTATCATCGGCCAACTCAAAATAGAAAACAGTATATAACGATATATCATAAATAAAATACAATACTCAACATGTAGCAAACAACAACTACTATAATCATTAACAAGTACCGTCAAGTTCACCCATGAGGACTCAAGCCTCAATACCATATTCATTTGGTAATTAGGTCATTAGATTGAGTATATTAACATATTTCAAGATTCATTATCTTTATCCTCTCGTGTCGTTACGTGACACTCCGCTCCATATACTATCCTGGTGTCGGAACGTGACACTCCGATCCTCATATACAATCCTGGTGCCGGAACGTGGCACTCTGATCTCATTTATCCTCACACCATATCCTGGTACCGAAACGTGGCACCCGATCCATATATTCTATCCTGGTGTCGGAACGTGACACTCCGATCCTCATATAGTATTAGGGTTTAGCGGAACGTGGAACCCGATCCATATTCTATCCTGGTGTCGGAACGTGACACTCCGATCCTCATATTTCTATCCTGGTACCGGAACGTGGCACCCGATCCCCTAATCTCACTACTTTCGTTCATCTAGCCTTCTTTTATTCCAAGGCATCATCATTAACAAAGTAGATTAGGGTTTCTTCAAGATTTAGGATTCAATAGCTTCATCATGCTTATTTTATCAAAATCACATAATCACATTCATGCATGCATACAATTAAGCATATAGAAGGGTCTACAATACTACCAATACATATCATTCGCTATTAAGAGTTCAGTACGTATAGTATAAAAACCATAACCTACCTCCACCGAAGAGTTTGATCAAGCAAGCAATTTCCCAATCCTTTGTTTCCTCTTCGTTTCTCTCGATCGATCGATCACTTCTCCCTCTCTTTGTTCTTTCTAATTTTCTTATTCAAACCCTCTTTCTTTTACCCTAATTAACATATAATTAAGTATAAGAGATGGCAATAGTAACCCTCTAGTTAACTCAAGGTTACCTCTTTTAACCCCCAAGAAATTGATTTATTAATATTAACCCACGAAACATATAATTATAGCAGGAATAATCCAAAATGCCCCTTTAAAACTTAAACAGAAATCCGACCCAGCCTGGGATTACGCAACCTGTGACGGTGCGTCCTGCAGGTCCGTCGCAAAGTTCAGAGACTCAATTTCCGTGAAGAGTCTGTGACGGTCCGTCGTGCCCACGACGGTCCGTCCTGCAGGTCCGTTACAAAGTTCAGAGAGTCGATTTCAGTATCCAAATTTCAGAATTCTAAGTGTTTTGGAACGAGACACCCCCGACGGTCCGTCGTGCCCATGACGGTCCGTCGTGCCCATGACGGTCCATCGTGGGTTCCGTCGACTCAGACAGTTTTTCCAGAAATAAAATCTGCTGCTCAAAATGAATAAACAGGTCGTTACAATGAAATCCTTTATAATTATGACTTTTAAAATTGACGTACCTCCTTCAACGTGTTTCGAAAAAAATAAAAAAATATTATTTTTTTGTTCTACTTAAATTTAATAAATGTGTAATTTTTTAAAAATTATGGAATCATTTTTACTTGGCACTTTTAGTTTAAGTTCAAGATTTCACGCTGAAACATAAACATCTTTGTCGACATGCCTACTTCAGCGTGTTTCAGACATATTTTTTTTAAAAAAATAACTTTTTATTTCTACTATAATTTAATTAGTGTATAATTTTTTTCGAAATTATGAAATCTGTTTAGCTATGACATTTAGTTTTAAATTCATCTTATTTAGTTATTGCTTATTATTTTGAATGTCGGTAATATTTGTTTATATCTTGTAACTACTTTGTGTGTAAAAATCACGACTGATGACAAAAAATACTTTGATTTATAGACAGTTTTAGGGGTATCAAAAATGAACTCATACATAGGTAACCCGACCAGAATTTTAAGGGTTGGGCTCAAGATAATTTGAAGTCGATTCAATCTGAACTCATTCAAACTTAACCCATTTGAAAAGAATTCTCAATTGTGCCCAATTCAATCTCCAATTTCAACAAATTATAAATTTTTTTATTAAGATATGTTTCCGTATTGAAAGTATGAATTAATATTTATTTAACATCTTTAAGGATTTATCTATCGATTTGTTATTTTGTAACAAAAAATTCTTGAGCCAAAGTTTAAATAGTGATTATAAAAGTTAACTATCAACATGTTAAATTATTGAGATTAATCGGGTCAAATTGGGCGGGTTTTAGCCCATTTGAGCCCCAAAGTAAACTTGGGGGTCAAGACCCAACCCGATTCTATTCAACTCATTTAATATTTTCCAATTTCAACTCAATACGCCACTTTGACAACCCTAGAAATTTTAATGAACCTCTTTACAGTAAATTTGCGCAAACAAAAAATAATTAATTACTTGTGTATCTAAAAGAATATTAAATTTATTTAAGTTTCTAAATTCTAGATATATCTCATAAAATGAAATTAAAATAATACTAAGATATTGGGCCCATGTTAGTACGAGCACCTGTATCTAGTATAAAGAGAGAGATACAATTCCTTGATTTTCTCTGATTAGTAATATTTATGATTTTCTTATTTTCTCAATGTTAGTTTTAATTTTCGAATTTTAAATTTGTTAGGAATTACAAGGATTCTAATGTTATAACTTGAAAAGTTTGTGAATCCTATAAGGATTCGTAATATCACATCTCATATATGTCATTTATTTATTTTTTCTCCAATAAATATAACTAATTCTCAAATATTGAAAAACGATACACATTTATTCGGCCAGAGCGAAGTTGCAAATTAATATTGTTTATTTGTTTCGTCGAACTCAGTAGTATTGATCTATGATTTTTGGTCATGGCATAAGTTTGTTTGCTATCAACGACTAATCACACTATATAAAATATAATTTTCATCGATAATTAATTTACAATATTTTAGCTCTATTTGTATTATAAGTGGCAATTAATCTTCTTTGAAAATTTTAATGGATGATGACACCTATAGAAATATTGAATCCAATAACAAATAACAAATAACAAATAACAAATAACAAATGCTAATAAAACCGCTTTTTGTTAATATGTATATTTATTGTCACTAAAAATTGTTTTTGTTATAATATTAATCCCAAAGATGATGACATTTTTTTAGTTGTTTTTTTGGTCAGTTTTTACTTTTTAGCTCAATTTTAAGGAGAAAAAAAAGTATAGGGACAATTTAAATGAAAAATGTGAAGTTAGTTCTTTGAATTATGACAAAGTTATCTTTGACTATTAAATGAGATTTGTAAGGACATGATCATTAATAATAAACAATGGGTTGGGTTCAGATGTGGGAAGTAAAAGAACATAATGCATACGCATACTTCGCTTTGTGAAGGTTTCACTCAAATTTGAAATAGATGATTTAATTTTTAATTATTTTTACTTTTAATAATTGATTGTACTATTGATTATTGATTAGTAATATTAATTTTGTGATAATCATTATAATAATTTATCTTCTAAATATCTACTGGTGTTTCATCAATAAGGTCATATTTTATATTTAATGAAGTTTAAATTGTATGGATTTTGAAAGAAAGATATAAAAAGTAAGTAATTATTTGACACATTCTTTTTCTACTAATTAGAAGAGTCTGGTATCAACCACAGTGGTTTTTGTTATTTTTAATTATGGAGGGCAGTTTTGTCATCCAAAATTGTCTCTGTTCTTAGTATATCTCCACTTGGATTTTGGTTAATCCACTCGTATCATAAAGACACATGGCCTATGTATAAAAAACATGAATGCTTTCTATATTATCTATGGATTGAAACATTTTTTTCCAAAAGTCTTGTAATTCCAAAAACGTTAAATTTGTCCTAATTTTTGAATAAATATCTCAAATTAAAAGGTCATCAAACTTTGTGAAAATATTTTGTAAAGTTAATAAATTTATTTTATATCAATAAAAACACACAATTTTGAATATTTCTTTTATAAAATCACTCTATCAAACTCACCATAAAAAATATTCTACAAGATTAAATCATTATTTTTAAAATATATTTAGGAAAAAACTTCTTTATAAAAGTTAAAAAACATTGGCATGATTTTGAACTTTAAGTAATTTGTGATACGAGTGGAGTCTCTTTTGGTGTGGTTGCATATGTTAATAATAATAATAATAATAATAATATAATAATAATAACAATAATAATAATAATAATAATAATAATAACAATAATAATAATAATAATAATAATAATAATAATAATAATAATAATAATAATAATAAGGGAAAATTGTATATAATAGCAAACTAATAACCTAAATTAAATGGAGTAGCTAGGGCTTAATTTAATTGTGCTCCATGGCAAACGTTTGCAAGAAATTGCCAGACGCCTCTCTCCCAAATATCTCGCTCGCCACTCACCTCCAATCTCTCGCTTGCTTCCTCACTTTTTATACAAATACAAGTGTATAAAAATTGTAAAATGCAGAGAAAATTGTATAAATACATATATTTTTGTTCACCTCTCTCCCCTCTTTCAGATCTCGCTCGCCACTCTCCCAAATCTCGCTCATCACCCTCGCCTTTCTCACATATACAAACAGAAGAGAAATCTATAAATTGCGTCCTGTTTGTATAAAGCGTGAGAAAATTATATATACACATGCAATGTAACGACCGTTTAGGTGTTGAGCAACAGATTTTTATCTAGAAAAAACTGGTTGAGACGACAGATCCCACGACGGGACCGTCATGGGCACGATGGTCAGTCGAGGGGGTCTCGTTCAAAACACTTAGAATTTAGAAATCGCGGTACTCGACTCTCTGAACTTCGCGACGAAATGGCAGGACGGACCGTCACAGGCATGACGGCCGTCACCGGCATGACGGGGCCGTCACAGACACTTAGTGAAATTTAGTCACTGAACACGTGACGAAAGACGCAGACGGACCGTTCGCAGGCACGACGGGCCGTCACAGGCTGCGTAAACCCTAACTGGGTCGGATTTCTGTTAAATATTTTAAGGGGCGTTTTGGACTATTCCTGCTTATAATTATAAAGTTAGTGTTTAATATTAATAATTCAATACTTGGGGGTTAAAGGAGATAACCTTGAGTAATTAGTGGGTTACGTTTGTCATCTTATACTTAATTATATGGTAATTAGGGTAAAAGAAAGGGGGTTTGAATAAGAAAATAGAAGAACAAGAGAGGGAGAACACGAACGAACAAGGGAGAGAAGAAGAAACGCTGCTTTGAGGATTAGCTTGCTTGATCAAAATTCTTCGGTGGAGGTAGGTTATGGTTTATACTATTCGTAGTAAAACTCTTAATAGCGAATGATATGTATTGAGTAGTACTGTAAACCCTTCTATATGCCTAATTGTATGCTTGCATGAATGTGATTATATAATTGTGATAAAATAAGCATGATGAGTCTATTGAATCCTAAATCTTGAAAAACCCTTATCTACTTGTTAATGATGATGCCTTAGTATAAAAGAAGGCTTGATGAAAAAAGTAGTGAGATTAGGGGTCGGGTGTCATGGTCCGACACCAAGATAGAAATAGAGGATCGGTGGTGTCACATTCCGGCACCAGGATAGTATATGAGGATCCGGAGTGTCACATTCCGACACCAGGATAGTATATGGACGGGTGTACATTCGGGCACCAGGATA
>JAKWIY010001922.1:0-13523 GCA_027704805.1 Solanum corneliomulleri | reverse complement strand
CATGCAATGTTCTCCAAAACTTAGAAGTAAACTGCGTACCTCTATCTGATATAATGGAGAGTGGAATTCCATGCAGTCGAACGATTTCTGAGATGTAGATTTTAGCTAACTTCTCTGCATTGTAAGTCACCTTGACCGGAATAAAATGAGCAGACTTAGTTAACCTATCAACAATCACCCAAATGGAGTCATACTTACCCAATGTCTTTGGAAGACCAACCACGAAGTCCATCGCGATTCTCTCCCACTTCCATTCAGGAATGGCATCCTCTGAAGTGTTCCTCCGGGCCTCTGGTGTTCATACTTTACTTGTTGACAATTTGGACACTTGGCAACAAACTCGACAATATCTCGCTTCATTCTACTCCACCAGAAGTGTTGCTTTAGGTCGCGATACATCTTGGTTGCACCAGGATGTATAGAATATCCGGAACTATGGGCCTCTGTCAGAATAGTGGTGATCAAATCATCGATGGGGGTACACATACTCTTCCCTTAATCCTCAAAACACCTTCCCCATCGATTATTGCTTCCTTAGCCTCTCCTTGCACTTTATCTCGAATTCGCCTTAGTTTCTCATCGTCAAACTGTTTCCCCTTAATCTGATCAAGGAAAGAGGATTTTGCCTCTGCACAAGCTAACAATCCTCCCTTCTCATTTATTTCTAACCTCATAAGGTCATTAGCCAAAATCTGCACTTCTCTAGCCAATGGGCGTCTAGAAGCTTGCAAATGAGCTAGACTTCCCATACTTCCGGCCTTTCTACTCAAGGCATCTGCCACAACATTAGCCTTCCCCGGATGGTACAAAATAGTGATGTCGTAGTCCTTCAGTAGTTCCATCCATCTCCTCTGTCTCAAGTTCAAGTCTTTCTGAGTGAAGACATACTGTAGGCTACGATGGTCCGTATAGACTTCACACTTAACCCCATACAAATAGTGTCTCCATTGTTTTAGTGCAAATACTACCGCGGCCAACTCCAAGTCATGGGTCGGATAGTTGCGTTCATGCACTTTTAATTGTCTTGAAGCATAAGCAATCACATTCTTCTCTTGCATTAGCACCGCACCCAACCCAGAATAGGATGCATCACAATAAACAATGAAGTCTTTACCCTCTATTGGCAAGGTAAGAATTGGTTGCGGTAGTCAACAAAGTCTTAAGCTTCTGAAAACTTTCCTCACATTCATCTGACCATACAAATGGAACATTCTGCTTAGTCAAGTTCGTCAATGGGAAGCGATAGAAGAGAATCCCTTGACGAATCGGCGGTAGTAGCTAGCTAACCCCACAAAACTCCTTATCTCTGACACATTAGTGGGTCTTACCCAATTCTTTACTGTCTCAATCTTAGATGGATCCACCATTACTCCATCCTTAGAAACCACGTGCCCCAAGAAGGACACCGCATCTAGCCAAAACTCACACTTAGAGAACTGGCATAAAGCTTTTCCTCCCTCAACGTTTCCAATACCATTCTCAAATGCTCTTCATGTTCCTTCTTGCTCTTTGAGTATACCAATATGTCATCAATAAATACAATCACGAAGAGATCCAAATATGGCTTAAAAATCCCATTCATCAAACTCATGAAAGCGGCGGGGGCATTCGTAAGACCAAAAGGACATCACCACAAATTCGTAATGCCCATATCTCGTTCGAAAAGCAGTCTTTGGTACATCCGTTGCCCGTATTTTCAATTGATGATAACCGGATCTCAAGTCAATTAGAGAAGACACAAGCACCTTGTAACTGATCGAACAAGTCATCAATGCGAGGAAGAGGATACTTGTTCTTAATAGTTACCTTGTTCAGTTGTCTGTAGTCTATGCACATCCTAAAAACTCCCATCCTTCTTCTTCACAAACAAAACTGGAGCACCCCAAGGAGATGCACTTGGTCTAATGAAGCCCTTGCTCAACAACTCTTGAAGTTGAGCCTTTAACTCTCTTAACTCTGCGGGAGCCATTCTATAAGGGGGTATAGAAATGGGGCGAGTACCGGGTTCCAAATCAATGCAGAAGTCTATATCCCTATCTGGTGGCATACCGGGAAGATCTGCAGGGAACACATCCAAAAATTCTCGAACTACCGAAACTGATTCAATTGAGGGTACTTGGATAGTGTCATCCTTGAGATGTGCCAAGAAAGCTAGACAACCCTTACTAACCATCTTCTGAGCACAAAGAAAGGAGATAATACGCACCGGTTTGGAAGTGTAGTCACCCTCCCACACTAACGGATCTGCCCCAGGCTTGGCTAACGTCACCGTTTTAGCATTACAATCCAAAATCGCAAAGTTTGGAGAAAACCAAGTCATACCCAGAATTATATCAAAGTCACCCATTTCTAAAATAACCAAATCTACATAAGTGTTGCTCCCCACAAAATTCACCAAACAAGACCTATACACTTTTTCGACTATCACAGACTCACCCACCGGAGTAGAAACATGAATAGGCATGTCAAGTAATTCACAATGTAAATTTAGACCGTTAGCAAATGAGGAAGATACATAAGAAAACGTGGAGCCAGGGTCAAATAACACAGATGCCATGCAATCACAAACCAAAAGATTACCTGTGATAACAGCATCAGACGCCTCCGCTTCGGATCTCCCAGGGAAAGCATAGCAATGGGCCCCATTATTCGTCTGTCCGTTGCCCCTACCATGTTGTGTAGTAGTGGCTCCGTTTTGCCCTTCACCTCTGCCGTTTTGGTGACCACCATTACCTCGGCCACCACGCCCTCCAGAATAACAACCTCTACCATTACCACCCCTTCCTCTAGCTAGTGGGGCTCTGTAACTCTGTTTTGGACAATTCCTCCTAATATGTCCAATCTCCCCACATCCATAGCACTCTCTAGAGTCGGGCATAGGTCTCTCGGAGTAGTGTTGACCGTTCTGAGGTGGACCCCCAACTACAGTCTGTAGTGAAGACTGTATTGGTCGATTTGAGTGACCTCCGGGGTTCTGTCCTCTAGAATAAGAACCATTATACTCTCCTCCCCTTCTAAACCTCTTCGATGTCGATGTCGTGGTGAAGTCATCCGGTTTCACTCCTTCCACCTCAATCACAAAGTCTACCACCTCTTGGAAGGATGTTGCTGTTGCCGCTATCTGCAAGGCTGAAATCCGCAATTCTGATCTCAACCCCTTCACAAAACGGCGGATCCGTTCTTGTGGACTAAAACAAAGTTGGGTGGCATATCTGGATAGTGCGCGAAATTTAGCCTCATACGCTTTACTGTCATCCTTCCCTGTTCAAGACTCAAGAACTCATCCCTCTTCCTATCTCTCAAAGTCCTTGGGATATTTCTCCATGAACAAACTAGAGAATGATTCCCAAGTCATAGGTGGTGCCTCTGTGGTTGACACTCAACATGTGAAACGCCACCACATTTTGGCGTTCCCTTGGAACTGATAGCTCACGAACTCGACGCCAAACTCTCTACTATCCTCCCCATTTTGTGTAGTAGCTCATGACAATCAACCAGAAAATCATAAGCGTCTTCAGATTCTGCAACCCTTGAAGACTGGAGGTTTCAGTTTCAAGAACTTACTAAACAGTTCATGTTGGTCGTTTGTCATAATAGGCCCAGTGGTCAGACGTGGAAATGTGCCTATTCCCAATGGTGCATCCATGCGGGGAGCCATAGTAGCCGCATGTCGTATCTCTGAAACCGGAGGTGTTGGTGCAGAAACCATTGGAGGTGCTTGACCCTGATCAGACAACCCGCTAAGATAAGCAAGTACTTGGTTGATCATCTCTGGGGTAGGTTGGGGTGGCAATTCCTCATTTTGCCCTTGTTCAGTTTCCCCTTCCTCACCCCCTCTAGCTACCTCCTCAGTCGGTGGAGGAGTCACTGCCCTATTATCAGATGGGCTAGGGGCTCGTCCTCTCCCTCTAGAGGACGTCCTCCCACGACCTCTCCCACGGCCTCTTGCCGTTGTTCTTCCTCGAGCCACAGCCCCAGTGGCTGGCTCAGTAGTTTCCTGTCTTTCCGTTGTCGCTGTTGGTGCGGTCGTTGCTCTAGTTCTAACCATCTGCGAAATAGAATGAAGATGGTCAGATACCAATTTGTATCACCTAGATACCAATTGGACTCAAGTAGTAGCACGAAAGAAAGAATGAAAGAATGGAATTTTCCTAAAGTCTTATAGCCTCTCAAGGAAAAGTAAAGGCGTTCCCCCTACCGTTCCTTAAGACTCTACTAGACCTGTTCTTGTGTGATGAGACCAATGAACCTAATGCTCTGATACCAAGTCTGTCACGACCCAATCGGGGACGCGACTGGCACCCACATTTACCCTCCGATGTGAGCGAACCAACCCATCTAAACCTTAACATTTCAATATAATCAACAAAAGAATAATGCGGAAGACTTAAACTCATAAAACAACAATCAACTATTATTTATATTATCCCCCAAAATCTGGAAGTCATCATCACAAGAACATCTATCTCAATTACTAATCTAAGAATGTCTAAAAAGCTAAAAACAATTCAAAACTAGTCCATGCCGAAGTTCAAGGCATCAAGACTTGAAGAAGGAGACCCAGTCCAAGCTAGACGCATTAGCTCACCCTGATTTCCGATGGAGGGAAGACTGGCTTGATCTACTGCTGAGTCGAAAGTGACGGAACGTTTGCTGCATAACACAAATACAACAGAGGAAAACATAAAAGTAGGGGGTCAGTACAACCACAAGTACTGAGTAGTAGATATCATCGGCTAACTCAAAATAGGGAAACTATATATCAAGTAATATTATAAATCAACTATAAACTCAGTATGTAGCAACAAGTAGTATAATCGTCAATAAATACCATCAAGTTCATCCATGAGGACTCAAGCCTCAATACCATACTCATTTGGGAATTAAGTTCATGTTTGTTAAGATATTAACATCTTTCGAGATTCATTATCTTTCTTCTCTTTGTGTCGGTACGTGACACTCCGATCCCCTACTACTATGTGTCGGAACGTGACACTCCGATCCCCTATATGTGTCGGAACGTGACACTCCGATCCCCTATATGTGTCGGAACGTGACACTCCGATCCCCTATATGTGTCGGAACGTGACACTCCGATCCCCTATATGTGTCGTACGTGACACTCCGATCCCTACATCTACGTGTCGGTTCGTGACACCCGTCCCACTAATACTATTGTGTCGGAACGTGACACTCCGATCCACTAATTCTATGTGTCGGAACGTGACACTCCGATCCACTAATTCTATGTGTCGGAACGTGACACTCGATCCACTAATCTCATTATATCCGTTCATCAAGCCTTCTCTAACCAAGGCATCATCAATCCCAATCACTTAATTCATCAAGCCTTCTTTATACCAAGGCATTATCATTAATATCATAGATTAAAGTTCTTTCGGATTTGGGATTCAATGGTTTTCATCATGCTTGTATTATCAACATCACATAATCATATTCATACAAGCATACAGTAAGCATATAGACAGGTTTACAATATCATCAACACATATTATTCACTATCAAGAGTTCACTACGAATATCGTAATATAAAACCATAACCTACCTCCACCGAAGAATTGGAATCAACAAGAATTCTCTCAAGCTTTGTTAGTCTCCTCAGCCTCTTGATCGATTCTCTCTATCCCTCTTTCTGTTCTTTCTCTTTTGTTTTCCTTATGTTCAAACCCTCTTTCTTTTACCCTAATTAATCATGTAATTAAGACTAAAAGAGGACAACTAAACCCCCTAATTAACTTAAGGTTACCCCTTTAACCCTTAAGTAATTAGACTTATTAATGTTACCCCTCAATCCTTATAATTAAGGAAAGAATAATCAAAAACGACCCTTAAAACGTATTGGAGAAATCCCAAACTGCCTGGGATTGTGCAGCCTGTGACGGGCCGTCGTGGGTGCGACGGTCCGTCACCCAGGCCGTCGTGTCCTCCCCAAATTCCAGGTGGCTGTGACGGCCCGTCACACCTGTGACGGTCCGTCCTGCACCTCCGTCATGACGGTCAGAAACTCGTTTTCTTGCACCAATTTCTCAAAAGTTGAAGTGTTTTTGCAACGGGACTCACGACGGTCGTCGTGGATGTGACGGCACGTCCTGCAGGTCCGTCACAATTTACAGAGAGTCGATTTTCAGTACCCGATTTTCAAACTCTAAGTGTCATGGAACGGACACCACGACGGTCCGTCGAGCCTGTGACGGTCCGTCGTTGGGTCCGTGGTTTCAGCCAGTTTTTCCAGAATTTGTTCTGCTGCTCAAAACGACTAAACAGGTCGTTACACTTGATCACATAAGATATAATTTCTTACAAATCTAATTTAAATACATAACAAAGAACCTTCTCTATGCCTTCTTTTATTTGTCAATTTATACCCAAAATTAACAGAGATTCTACTCCTTCTGAATTGTTACAAAAAATAGGCGGACATTAAAATTTGTAAAAGTATAAGCCATCAAGGTTGATGAGTGGAAATTAAGTAAAGATCGCCCTTTCTAGCAGCAGTCATTCCAGCCGATTCAGTCAAGTCCAAGTATTTTGGCTCCATTCCAATCGAAGTGATAAAGCAATTGAGCCAAAGGCAAATGATATCCTGGGACAAATCCTTCTCCCTCCACCAAATGGAATATACTCAATAAGATTATTTAGTGTATCTCCAACCTTATACTCTATTTTACTCTCCAGCTGCTCTTCTTGTTGCTCAAGGAGTTGCTGCATTGGATACCCAGTGGCGGATCCAGTATTTGAAAGTTATGAATGCTCACTTTTTTAGCATAGAAGAAAAGAAAAAAATGCAAGAAATAAAGGCAAAAATACAGCAGTGAAATTATAGAAGAGAAAAACAGTCTTTTAAAAAAAACTTTAAGGGCAAAATTTTTTAAAAATTATTCAATCAACACCACTTAATGATATTGATTAGTTAGTGCATTTTCAACCTTATACTCTATTTTACTTTCCAACTGCTCTTCTTGTTGTTCAAGGAGTTGTTGCGATGGATACCCAGTGGTGAATCCAGGATATGAAGGTTATGGCCTCTCATTTTTTTTAGGGTAGAAGAAACCGGAAAAAAAAACAACTAGTAGTGAGAAGAAAAAAAAAGGCAAACATATATAGTAAAAATGTTTGAAAAAAAAAACCTTCACTAGGACTTGAACACTCAACGCTTGGGGTCATTTGCGCAAGCCTTACCTTGCATCTGAGAACCAAACTTTCCATCAAACATATTGGTTAATAGGGGCTCAAGAATTAATTATATGAACTTTTCATTATTTACAATGAACATATACAAATTTCCGTTAGACCCATGTGGATATCCAATGAACTTACCCACCGATTGATTAGAGTCGTTTTCCATGGAATTTTGGACGAGGGGAATATGTTAGTCAATGATAGTTAGAAGTGTTGGTGATAGTGGAAAAATGGTATTGGAGAATCAATTCCTAGTAACCAGATAGCTAATAACAAATCATCAACTTACCCCGAAGTTACAAATAAAATTTTCAAGCATATGACTGGTTGGAATTCGTCTTGTTGAACCTCAATATAAGTTGTCTTTAGAAGTTGGTGACAACTTAGAACATCTTTTTGCCATGATAGTGGCATGAGAGGCTACTGGCTCAGGTGTAAGGTCTTACAAGTATCACAAAAGTAATGTATGAAAGTTCAATATGATGACATTCAAGATTGTGATGGTCCTGGAAAGGTCAAGGTACCTTAACCACTGTAACTATAACTTAAGTTTTATATACTATAATTTATAATCTACTTACATATATCCTTCACCTTGTTTCCTCATTACCTTTGCTTGGTTTATAGGAATGGATTCCTTCCTACAGAGTTATAGGCTTTGATAGACTGGGCATAAGATGCACCTAACACCTCACAGTTCGGCCTTAACTTCAGGAGGATTATTTTGACTATTCTTTGAAGTAGAGTTGTAGAGGATGTCTGGTGGTCTGGCGGGTGGTGTAAAGGTGTTTTTGCTAGATTTGATGTCTATGGAAGCGGTCATCTTCAGTTTTACTTCCCTGGTATGAAATAACAGTCCCAAGAAAACTAAAATTTTAAAATAGAATTGGGAATTATTAGAGACAATTTTTACATACATTGGTTGTTGAGTTATCCTTATGTAAAGTTGTAATGCATCAATCAGTAAATATGAATTCCTTTTTTAATTAGTATTTTCTATTCTTTTTTAGTTTTTGGGACTATTATTTCTAACTAGAGAATCGAACCTGAAGATCAGCGCTCCCACAAACAGAAAATACAACAACACCTTTCCATCACCCCTCAGACCACCAACCATCATCTACAACTTCTATTCTAAAGAATACTCAGAATGATCCTCCAGAGGTTCGGTCTGAACTGTGATGTGCCATGTGTATCTGAAGCCCAATTTTTCACATCCTCCAACTCAGTAGGAAGTAATCCATTCCTATAAATCAAACAAAGGTGATGAAAAAACATGGTAAAGGTAGAGCGGACAAGTTAATATATGCAAGTATATCATATGTTATAGTATACAGATTTAAGTTATAGTCTCAGTTGTTATGGGACCTCGAGCTTTTAAGGACCATCACGATCCTAGATGACATCATATTGAACTTTTAGATATTTTTGTGATACATGTATAGCCTTAGACTTGAAATTAACAACCTTTCACGCCACTATCATGGTAAAGAACCACTAAGTTGACACCAACTTCAAAAGACAACCCATATTAAGGCTTAAAAAGCTGAATTCCAACTGCCATGTGCTTGGGAATTATATTATGGACTTCGCCAAAGTTGGTGGTGGTTTGACTTTTGCAATTTGATTACCAGTCATTATAGTTCCGATACTAGAATGTCCACTCGCAACGACATTTCTACTCCCACTAGGTCCTTGCATTGAAGGATCCTCTCGGGTTATATTTTCAGAGTCCTCATCAGATGTAAGACCAGCTATTAAAGCACTTCTTCTCTTTTGACTTCTCGGTGTATTTACAAGATAAGGAAAGTTAAATTTACTATAATGCATAGAAGATTTAACTTAAGATAAACATAATGTATATCATTTCTCTACAGAGATCCAATTGTATATAGCAAAAAACAAGGAAGTTCAAGTACCACAATTCCACGGATGGATGTGGGGTAGATCATATATCAGGTGTAGTCTTAATCTTTATGAGCACAGGAGCTTTGAATTCAAGTGCATATAACAAATCAAGAAGAAAAAAAATCATTGATGAAATATGAAAAAAATATTATGACAACATTTACCAAATACATCAAACCAAAGACTAGTATTAATGATCCCAAGCTATACTTAGAAGTTCTACACTAGGCTAGTAATTAATTTGCATCTACCGGAACATAAAACCACAACCCCAAATGAAACACAAACAAAAATTTTCTAAAACCATAGATAAACTAACCTTAATTGAAGAGAACTCTCAATACTACTCACTTACAAAGAGCAGATCTGTTTCCGAGAATTACAAACCAAGGATCAATAAAGTGCAAACCCCCATGAAAAATGAAACGGGGTTTGCTGATTTTAAAAGAATAACCATTTACAAGAACAAAAATATGCAAGCATTGAACCAATTCAGAAGACATCAAGTGCCCACATGACTTATAACAAATAGCTTAAGGTTGGAATACAAAACAAGCAGCAGAAGAGAACCCGGATTTCCAAAAAAAAAAGGCTAAGCACGTGATAAATACAAGCTCACCTCAAAAGTAGCAAATGCATGTTGCTTTATAGAGAGATGAGCTTCCGAAAAAAGCCAAAGAATGATGAGTTGGGTTTTTTGTTCAACAAGCGGTTACTATTAGGGAAAATGACAGATTAAAAGTTAAAGAACTATGACACATTTTCCAAGTTCATCAACCACAAGGCTAGTAGAATGTATTTTGAGCTATAATAGGAGGACTTAATCAAAAAGGTTCAGCTTCTTGCCATACATATCTTTAAAGAAAATATACTCTAAAATTGGCTAGTAGTTAATTGGATTCATTGTTCAAAAATATACTCCCAAATGCACACCCCAAGTATACGTGATCGCGCAAGTAATGTAATGGTTCTAAAAGATAGTCGAATTATAGACCCAAAGAGCTTGTCGATTGACTATTTACCTAATTAATTAATTCTAATTATTTATGCAAGCTTGCCACAAGATTTGATTAATATTTGAATACTAAGAATGCAAGTTTTATGATTCAAAAATAACGTGATGACACTTGTCTATTCCCAATAAGACAAGTCATCCTCAACCCGATGAAATGAAAGAAAAACGGAAAGATAAAACAAGAACACGATAAAACCAGAAAACTAATTCATTTTATTAACACTCAAAACCTGGTTGTCACATGTCCAATCCACTAATACATAAAAATGTGAAATTAAGAAATAAGGGCCTGAAATGTCCCTCAAGTATTTGAATTGGTACAAAAACACCATCCATCCATCTATCGGTAGAAAAATACCCCCTGGCATTCACATTTGAGTTCATAATTACCCCTGACGCCCACCTTTCGCTTCAAAATTACCCTTATGTCTAACAAATGATACTCATTAGGTGGTTGTAAGGTAATATTGTACCAAATCTCACAATTTAAAGGCATTTTAGACCCTTTTCCTTGAAAATAATTTGAAATTCTTAATATATAAGGTCACACGATTTTAAACATCTACTCTCTACACTCCTCCCTCCCCGACCCTTCACTACCTGTCTCTTCCAAAAAAAAATTCTATTTGGATGTTGTCTACCAATTATTATTTTTTTAAAATAATGACAAACAAAAGAGAGAAAAAGAAGAAAATAACAATGCATTCATATAGAAATAATTAGTTCAATAAAAGATGATTTAATTAAGCAAATATGTACAAATATTACATAATTCTTTGTGTACCCAAAATTAAAAATAAAAGAATAAAAATAATCATTTCTCTTATCCCCACCCTCATCTCATCGTCACAATAATACTAATTAAAGGAATATAAATATGTGAGTTCATTTCAAGTTTGAGTCTCGGATATCCTAATTAAAAATAGGTGATCAAAAAGAGGAATAAAGGAGAAAATAGACAAGACATTTATATAATTGAGAGAAGTTTATATTAAGGGAAAAAGTATTAAATATATATATCCAAACTTTAACCAAAATTGTTGTAACAATACTGAACTTTGAAAATGACCTTTTATCGCTGCATTATTTAATATTGTATTTTAAAGATATACATGTGCCCACGTGGACATCATAAATATGCATCATTATAAACGAGTAATGTCTCCACGTGAGCATATATATATACCTTTAATTAAAATACACTATTTAATAGTGCAGAAGGTAAAAGGTCCTCCATAAATATGGTATTGTAATAGCAATTTCTACCAAAGTTGAAATATTTTTCAGACCTTTTTGTCACGACCCAAAACGAGCCGCGAGTGGCACCCACATTTATCCTCCTATGTGAGCGAACCAACCAATCTAAACCCCAATCATTTACCCATAATGAACAAAATAAAATGCGGAAGACTTAAAACTCATTAATATAACCAATAAATAACTTCTAAAATTTATTAACTATTATTCCCAAAATCTGGAAGTCATCACCACAAGAACATCTATCCTCAAATTACTAAATCTAAGAGTATCTAAGAAGCTAAAATAAATAAACAGCTAGTCCATGCAGAATTTCAAGGCATCAAGACGTGAAGAAGAAGATCCAGTCCAAGCTAGAAGCAATAGCTCACCCTGAAATCTAGTGTGATGAAGACTGGCTAGAGTTGCGGACGAGTCGAAGTCGATGGCATGTTTGCTGCACTCCACAATAACAAAGAAAACAATTTACAAGTAGGGGTCAGTACAAGGAACACGTACTGAGTAGGTATCATCGGCCAACTCAGAATAGAAAGCAATATATATTGAACAATAACATAAAATCAACCACAATACTTAACAGGTGACAATCAACAAGTCAAGAATCATTTGCAACAACACCAATACACACCTATGAGAACTCAAGCCTCCACACCATACTCATTTAGGAATCAGGTTCTTCAAATTGAGTATAATAACATAATTCAATATTCATTCTCTTTATTCCTCTTGTGTCGGTACGTGACACTCCGATCCCCTCAATATTCATTCTCTTTTATTATCCTGGTGTCGGAACGTGACACTCGGATCCCCTACTATCCTGGTGTCGGAACGTGACACTCCGATCCCCTACTATCCTGGTGTCGGAACGTGACACTCTGATCCCATACTATTCTGGTGTCGGAACGTGACACTCCGACCCTCTACTATCCTGGTGTCGGAACGTGACACTCCGATCCTCTAATTCTACGTGTCGGTTCGTGACACTCCGATCCTCTAATTCTACGTGTCGATTCGTGACACCCGATCCCCTAGTCTCATTCTTTTAGATCATCAAGCCTTCTTTTATACCAAGGCATCATCGTTAACAAAGTGGATTTAAGATTTAAGATTCACAGCCTCATCTTTCCAATCCATTACAATTACATAATCACATCATGCAAGCACACAATTAAGCATATAGAAGACTTTACAATACTACCCAATACATATCATTCGCTATTCAGAGTTTACTATGAAATAGCATAAACCATAACCTACCTCCACCGAAGAATTCGTGATCACGCAAGCAACTCCTCAAAGTCTTTGCTTTCCTCTTCGTTCTCTCTTCTCTCGCTCGTTCGTTCTCTCCTTTCTCTCTCTGTTCTTTCTATTTTTCTTATTCAAACCCTTTTTCTTTTACCCTAATTGTCATATAATTAAGTATAAAAGATGATAAAAAATAACCCACTATTTATTTCAAGGTTATCTCCTTTAACCCCCAAGTAATTAAATTATTGACATTAACCCACTAACTTTATAATTATAGCAGGAATAGTCCAAAACGCCCCTTAAAAACTTTTAACAGAAATTCGACCCAGTCAGGGTTACGCAGCCTGTGACGGTCCGTCATGACTGTGACGGTCCGTCCTGCAGTTCCGTCACGAAGTTCAAAGAGTTAATTTCTGTGGAAAGGTTTGTGACGGTCCGTCGTGCCAACGACGGTCCGTCCTGCCATTCAGTCGTGAAGTTCAGAGAGTCGATCTCATACCCAATTTTCAGAATCTAGTGTTTTGGAACGAGACCCCCTCGACGGTCCGTCGTGCCCATGACGTTCCATCGTGGGACCCGTCGACCCAGACAGTTATTACCAGAATAAACTCTACTGCTCAAAACGACTAAACAGGTCGTTAAACTTTTTCCCTTATATTAATGATTATAATAATTTTTTAGATGGACAATCTGTCGTGGTAAGTATTGATTTATGTTGGATCCCCATCTATAAGTAGGGTTACGTATAATAAATTGGGGTTGATTTATAATAGGTCAATAAGAAGACATCATGAAATTAATATTTTTTCGATATTATTATCAAGTGTATCGGGTCAAAATTTAATCATAGGTGGTTTTTATAGAAAATAGAATATTTAAAAACATTATTTTATTA
>JAKWIY010001921.1:0-13599 GCA_027704805.1 Solanum corneliomulleri | reverse complement strand
TTTAATTATAAAGTTAGTGGGTTAATGTTAATAGTTTAATTACTTGGGGGTTAAAGAGGGGTAACCTTGAGTTAATTAGTGGGTTAATTCTCTTCTTTTTATACTTCATTATATGCTAATAAGGGTAAAATAAAGAGCGTTTAAATAAGAAAAATAGAAAGAACAAAGAGAGAGAGAGAGGATCGAACGAGAAAGGAGAACGAAGAGGAAACAAAGAGGGAAAATTGCTTGCTTGATCACGAATCTTCGGTGGAGGTAGGTTATGGTTTTTATGCTATTCGTAGTTGACTCTTAATGGCGAATGATATGTGTTGGTATATTATATCATCTTCTATATGCTTAATTGTATGCTTGCATGAATGTGATTATATAATTGTGATAAAATAAGCATGATGAAGCTATTGAATCATAATCTTGAAAAAAACCTAATCTCTTTGTTAATGATGATGCCTTGGTATAAGAGAAGGCTTGATGAACTAAAGTAATGAGATTGATGATTCCTTGGTATACGAGAAGGCTTGATAAACTAAAGTAATGAGATTGATGATGCTTGGTATAAAAGAAGGATTGATGAATTGATAGAATGAGATTAGTGGCGGGTGTCACGAACCGACACGTAGAATTAGAGTATCGGAGTGTCAACGTTCCGACACATAGAATTAGGGGATCGGGTGTCACGTTCCGACATGTGAATTAGGGGATCGGTGTTCACGAACTGACACGTAGAATTAGGGGATTGGAGTGTCATGTTCCGACACATAGAATTAGGGGATCGGGTGTCACGAACCGACACGTAGAATAAGGGAGATAGGGGGTGTCACGAACCGACACGTAGAATTAGGGGATCGAGTGTCACGTTTCCGACACATAGAATAAGGGATCGGGTGTCATGAACCGACACGTAGAATTAGAGGATCGGAGTGTCACGTTCCAACACATAGTAGTAGGAGAGCGGAGTGTCACGTACCGACACTAGAAAATTAAAGATAATGAATCTTGAAAGATGTTTATATACTTAATCTAATGAACCTAATTCCCAAATGAGTATGGTGTTGAGGCTTGAGTCCTCATGGGTGAACTTGGCGGTATTTATTAACTATTATAGTACTTGTTGATGCTACATGATTGAGTATTGTAGTTGATTTTATAATATTACTTGATATATATTGTTTTCTATTTCGAGTTGGCCGATGATCCCTACTCAATACTTGTGTTTGTACTCACCCCCTACTTGTATGTTTCTTTCTTTGTTATTTGTGGAGTGCAGCAAACGTGTTGTCGTCTTCAACTCAACCGCAACTCTAGCCAGTCTTTATTACACCGGATTTCAGGGTGAGCTAATGCTTCTAGCTTGGACTGGATCTTCCTCTTCATGTCTTGATGCCTTGAACTTCTCGCACGGACTAGCTTTTTACTTATTTTAGCTTCTTAGAATCCTCTTAGTTTAGTAATTTGATCATAGATGTTCTTGTGGTTATGACTTCCAGATTTTGGGGAATAATAGATGTTGTTGAATTTTAGAAGTTATTGAATTGGTTTTCATTAATAAGTTTAAGTCTTCCGCATTGTATTTCGTTCATTATGTTTAAAATGTTGGGGTTTAGATTGGTTGGTTCGCTCACATAGGAGGGTAAGTGTGGGTGCTAGTCGCGGCTCGGTTTTGGGTCGTGACAAACTTGGTATTAGAGCATTAGGTTTGTTGGTCTCATCACACAAGAACGAGTCTAGTAGAGTCTTAAGGAACGGTTGGGGGACGTCTTTACTTTTCTTTGAGAGGCTATAAGACATTAGGAAAATTCCATTCTTTCTTTCTTTCTTTCGTGCTATTACTTTGATCCAATTGTATCTAGGTGATACAAATTGGTATCTGACCATCTTCACTCTATTTCGCAGATGGTTAGAACTAGAGCAACGAACGCGCCAACACCAACACCGGCAAGACAAGAAGCTTGAGCCAGGCCCTGGGGCTGTAACTCGAAGAGAGTAGTGGCAAGAGGCCGTGGAAGAGGTCGTGGGAGGATGTCTCTCTAGAGGAAGAGGACGAGCACCTAGCCCATCTGGTACTAGGGCGGTGACTCCTCACCGACTGAGGAAGTAATAAGAGAGGGTGAGGAATGGGAGGATGAACTAGTACAGAATGAGGGAGTGCCACCCCAACCTACCCCAGAGATGATCAATAATAGTTCTTGCTTATCTTAGGCGGGTTATCTGATCAGACCAGACACCTCCAGTGTTTTGTGCACCAGCACCTTAGTTTCCGGAGGTACACGTGCAGCTACTATGGCTCCCCGCATGGATGCCTCATTGGAAAAAGGCACGTTTCCGCTTCTCTACTCCGGGCCTATAATGACAAATGATCAGCATGAACTTTTTAGTAGTTCTTGAAATTGAAACCTCCAGTCTTCAAGGGTCTGAATCAGAGGATCCTACGATATTCTGGTTGACTGTCATGAGCTACTACACAAGATGGGTATAGTAGAACGGTTTGGTGTTGAGTTTGTGACTTATCAGTTTCAAGGGAACGCCAAAATGTGGTGGCGGTCACATGTTGAGTGTCAACCAACAGAGGCACCACTATGACTTGGGCATCATTCCTAGCTTGTTTTTATGGAGAAGTATATCCCCCGGACTTTGAGGGATAGGAAAAGATATGAGTTCTTGAGCCTAGAGCAAGGTAGGATGTTGGTAACTGCATATGAGGCTAAGTTTCATGCATTATCCAGGTATGCCACCCAACTTTGTTTCAGTCCACAAGAGCGGATTCGCTGTTTTGTGAAGGGGTTGAGGTCAAAATTGCGGATTTCAGCCTTACAGGTAGCGGCTACGGAAAAATCCTTTCAAGAAGTGGTAGACTTCGTGATAGAGGTGGAGGGAGTGAAGTCAGATGACTTCACCATGGCAACGACATCAAAAAGGTTTCGAAAGGGAGGTGAGTTTAATGGTTCTTACTCTAGAGGACAGGGTTCCGGAGGTTACTCAGTCCGACCAATTCACTCTTCACTACAAATTGTATTTGGGGGTCCACCTCAGACCGGTCAACACTTCTCTGAGAGACCTATGCTTAACTTCAGAGAGTGTTATGGATGTGGGGAGCTGGACATATTAGGAGGAATTGTCCAAAACAGAATTATAGACCCCCAACAGCTAGAGGTAGAGGTGGTCATGGTAGAGGCCGTTATTCTGGAGGATGTGGTGGCCGAGGTAATGGTGGTCACCAAAACGGCCGGGGTGACGGGCAAACTGGAGCCACTACAGCACATCATTGTAGCGGGCAACGGGCATAAAGGTGATAGGGCCCATTTGTTACGCTTTCCCCGGGCGGTCCGAAGCGGAGACATCTGATGTTGTTATCACAGGTAATCTTTTTATTTGTGATTGCATGGCTTCTATATTATTTGATCCTGGATCCACATTTTCATATGTATCTTCCTCATTTGCTACTGGTCTTAATTTACATTGTGAATTGCTTGACATACCTATTCGTGTGTCTACTACTCCGGTGGGTGAGTCTGTGATAGTTGAAAAAGTATATAGGTCTTGTTTGGTGACTTTTGTGGGGAGCATACTTATGAGACTTGGTTATCTTAGAAATGGTTGATTTTGATATATTTCTGGGTATGACTTGGCTTTCTCCATTTTTGCGATCTTGGATTGTAATGCTAAAACTGTGACGTTAGCCAAGCCTGGGTCAGATCCGTTAGTGTGGGAGGGAAACTACAATTCCACTCCGGTTCGTATCATCTCCTTTCTTCGTGCTAAGAGAAGGGTTAGTAAGGGGTGTTTAGCTTTCTTGGCACATCTCAGGGATGACACTACCCAAGTACCTTCAATTGAGTCAGTTTCGGTAGTCCGTGAGTTTCTGGATGTGTTCCCTGCAGATCTTCCTGGTATGCCACCGATTAGAGATATTGACTTTTGCATTGATCTGGAACCGGGTACTCGCCCCATTTCTATTACCCCCTTATAGAATGGCTCCCGCGGAGTTAAGAGAGTTAAAGGCCCAACTTCAAGAATTGTAAAGCAAAGGCTTCATTAGACCAAGTGCATCTCCTTGGGGTGCTCCGGTGTTATTTGTGAAGAAGAAGGATGAGAGTTTTTGGATGTGCATAGACTACCGGCAGTTGAACAAGGTAACTATTAAGAACAAGTATCCCATTCCTCGCATTGATGACTTGTTCGATGAGTTACAAGGTGTTTGTGTCTTCTCTAATTGACTTGAGATCCGGTTATCATCAATTGAAAATAACGGGCAACGGATGTGCCAAAGACTGCTTTTCGGACCAGGTATGGGCATTACGAATTTGTGAGTGATGTCTTTTTCGTCTTACGAATGCCCCTGCTGCTTTCATGAGGTTGATGAACGGGATATTTTAAGCCATATCTGGATCTCTTTGTGATCGTATTTATTGATGATATGATGATATACTCAAAGAGCAAGAAAGAACATGAGGAGCATTTGAGAATTGTGTTGGAAGTATTAAGGGAGAAAAGGCTTTATGCCAAATTCTCCAAGTGTGAGTTTTGGCTAGATTCAGTGTCCTTCCTGGGGCACGTGGTTTCTAAGGATGGAGTGATGGTGGATCCTTCTAAGATTGAGACAGTGAAGAATTGGGTAAGACCTTATAATGTGTCATAAATAAGGAGTTTTGTTTGTTTAGCTAGCTACTACCACCGATTTGTCAAGGGGTTCTCTTCTATTGCTTCCCAATTAACAAGCTTGACTAAGCAGAATGTTCCATTTGTATGGTCGGACTAGTGTGAGTAAATCTTTCAGAAGCTCAACACCTTGTTGACTACTGCACCAATTCTTACCTTGCCAATAGAAGGTCAGAATTTCATTGTTTATTGTGATGCATCCTATTCTGGTTTGGGTGCAGTGCTAATTCAAGAGAAGAATGTAATTGTTTATGCTTCAAGGCAATTAAAGGTGCATGAACATAACTATCCGACCCATGATTTGGAGTTGGCCGCGGTAGTATTTGCATTAAAGCAATGGAGGCACTATTTATATGGGGTTAAGTGTGTGGTCTATACGGATCATCGTAGACTACAGTATGTTTTTACTTAGAAGGATTTGAACTTGAGACAGAGGAGATGGATGGAACTACTGAAGGACTACGATATCACAATCTTGTATCATCCGGGAAAAGCTAATGTCGTGGCAGATGCTTTAAGTATAACGGCAGGAAGCATGGGAGGTCTATCTCACTTGCAAGTTTCTAGACACCCATTGGCTAGAGAAGTTCAGATTCTGGTTAATGACCTTATGATATTAGAAGTAAATGAGAAGGGAGGATTTTTGGCTTGTGTGGAGGCAAGATCTTCCTCCCTTGACAAGATTAAGGGAAAGCAGTTTAATGATGGCAAATTGATCCGAATCCGAGATAAAGTGTTGCAAGGAGAGGCAAAAGAAGCAACAATCGATGAGGAAGGTGTTTTGAGGATTAAGGGAAGGGTATGTGTACCCCGCGTCGATGATTTGATCAAAGTTCAATGGAAGAATCGACCAGTTGAAGAGGCCACTTGGGAGAAGGAGGCTGATATGCAAGAAACAAACCCACACCTGTTTACAGATTCAGGTACTCCTTTTCGCCCTCGTTTTTCTTCTTGTGATCATTCGAGGACAAACGATGGGTAAATTGGTATCTATTGTAACGACCTGTTTAGTCGTTTTGAGCAGCAGATTTTATTTCTGGAAAAACTATCTGAGTCAACGGAACCCACGACAGACCGTCATGGGCATGACGGACCGTCGAGGAGGTCTCAATTCAAAACACTTAGAAATTCTGAAATTTGAGTACTGAAATCGACTCTCTGAACTTCGTAACGGAATGGCAGGACGGACCGTCGCGGGCACAATGGACCGTCACACATCTTCCACAGAAATTAAGTCTCTGAACTTCGTGACGACATGGCAGGACGGACCGTCGTGGGCACGACGGACCGTCACAGACTCTTCATGGAAATTTAGTCTCTGAAGTCTGTGACGGAAGCAGCAGGACGGACCGTCGCAGGCACGACGGGCCATCACAGGCTGCGTAATCCCAGGCTGGGTCGGATTTCTGTAAATAATTTAAGGGGCGTTTTGGACTATTCCTGCTTTAATTATAAATTTAGTGGGTTAATGTTCATAGTTTAATTACTTGGGGGTTAAAAGAGATAACCTTGAGTTAATTAGTGGGTTAATTCCTCATATTTTATCCTTAATTATATGCTAATTAGGGTAAAGAAAGAGGGTTTGAATAAGAAAAATAGAAAGAACAAAGAGAGAGAGAGGATCGAACGAGAAAGAGGAGAAACGAAGAGGAAACAAAGCTTTGGGAAATTGCTTGCTTGATCAGGAATCTTCGGTGGAGGTACGTTATGGTTTTTATGCTATTCGTAGTAGACTCTTAATAGCGAATGATATGTGTTGGTAATATTATCTCATCTTCTATATGCTTAATTGTATGCTTGCATGAATGTGATTATATAATTGTGATAAAATAAGCATGATGAAGCTATTGAATTATAAGTCTTGAAAAACCCTAATCTCTTTGTTAATGATGATGCCTAGGTATAAGAGAAGGCTTGATGAACTAAAGTAATGAGATTGATGATGCCTTGGTATAAGAGAAGGCTTGATAAACTAAAGTAATGAGATTGATGATGCCTTGGTATAAAAGAAGGATTGATGAATTGATAGAATGAGATTAGTGGAGCGGGTGTCACGAACCGACACATAGAATTAGGGGATAGGAGTGTCACGTTCCAACACATAGAATTAGGGTATCGGGTGTCACGTTCCGCACATAGAATTAGAGGATCGGGTGTCACGAACCGACACGTAGAATTAGGGGATCGGAGTGTCACGTTCCAACACATAGAATTAGGGGATCGGGTGTCACGAACCGACACATAGAATTAGGGGATCGGGTGGTCACGAACCGACACGTAGAATTAGGGGATCGGAGTGTCACGTTCAGACACATAGAATTAGGGGATCGGGTGTCACGAACTGACATGTAGAATTAGGGGATTGGAGTGTCACGTTCCGACACATAGTAGTAGCGGAGCAGAGTGTCACGTACCGACACGAGAGAATTAAAGATAATGAATCTTGAAAGATTTTAATTTACTCAATCTAATGGACCTAATTCCCAAATGAGTATGGTGTTGAGGCTTGAGTCCTCATGGGTGAACTTGGCGGTACCTATTAATGATTATAGTACTTGTTGATGCTACATGATTGAGTATTGTAGTTGATTTTATAATATTACTTGATATATATTGTTTTCTATTTCAAGTTGGCCGATGATACCTACTCAGTACTTGTGTTTGTACTGACCCCTAGTTGTATGTTTCTTTCTTAGTTATTTGTGGAGTGCAGCAAACGTGCCGTCCTCTTCAACTAAACCGCAACTCTAGTCAGTTTTCATTACACCGGATTTCAGGGTGAGCTAATGCTTCTAGCTTGGACTGGATCTTCCTCTTCATGTCTTGATGCCTTGAACTTCCGGCAGGGAGTCGCTTTTTACTTATTTTAGCTTCTTAGAATACTCTTATTTTAGTAATTTGAACATAGATGTTCTTGTGGTGATGACTTCCAGATTTTGGGGAATAATAGATGCTATTGAATTTTAGAAGTTATTGAATTGGTTTTCATTAATGAGTTTAAGTCTTCCGCATTGTATTTCGTTCATTATGTTTAAAATGTTGGGGTTTAGATTGGTTGGATCGCTCACATAGGAGGGTAAGTGCGGGTGCCAGTCGCGGCTCGTTTTTGGGTCGTGACATCACATAAATGAGGAAAAATGAATTGAAGTGATTAGAATCAAAATGGGACCAAGTACACAGGATAGAGATTCAAGAAGTGATGATTTTCTTAAAAGTCACTATAGCCTCTCTAAGATAAATACATACGTCTCCATACCAGTCCTCGAGACTCTACTTAGACTCGACTTGTACCCACATGAGACCTATGAACCTGGGGCTCTGATACCATTTTGTCACGATCCAAAATTTGACGTGATGACACTCATCTTATCCTACAAAGACAAGTCAGCCCAAAATACAACTAATACAAAAAATGTGGAAAATTCACTATAACTTAAACTATAGCCCAAGATTTTGTTGTCATGTCTAAAAGCCTCTATAATATTACTATTGATTAAAAGAATTCATAAGTCTTATATAATATTGTTTCTAGAGTAGAACAAGATCATAAATAGGAGTAAGAAGTTTTAATGAGATGACAAACAGCTACCTCACAAATCTCCAAGAAACCTCCGGAAAGAAGACAAAATATCACAAAGGTCCCGGCTAGTAACCTACAAAAAAATTTGTAGAAGCAAGGGTTGAGTACAAAACTACACGGTATTCAGCAAGTAAACCTCTAAAGACAAGATAAAGGGATGAAATACGGGTACTCCTACCACACCAATCGAACCTCCACAACTACAACCTGCATTAAAATCAACCTAACCTAACAGCTCACAGTTTACATAGCACATAGCTCAACAACAACACATAGACAAATTACATATCCTCAACAACAACACTTCAAAAAGTTATATATCCTCAACAACAATGCTTAAACAAATTAAATTTCTACAATAACAAGCTCAATATTGATAAATCACAAGTTCCGCAGAAAGGCAATAAAAAGATCAGCAAAACATGATATCAAGTTCATTAATGATAAGTATGTGCAACACAATAGAATTTAATATCAAGTATAATGATGCATGTCTGACCTAGTGATACACACCCGTTGTCTCTCAGTCCGGGACCCATGGGGAACATATCTATCCATGCATCTGTCACGGCGCATGACACGACCCTCGATAATAGTGACCATCACGGCGCGCAATACGTCCCTCGAAATATAGTATCCATCGCGATGCACAAACATCTCTCGAAATATAGTATCCATCGCGGCGCACGATACGTCCCTCAAAATATAGTATCCATCGCGGCGCGTGATATGTCCCTCGAAATAGTACATCCTCTTAAGTACTCATTCTTTTTCAATAAAAATAACACTTCTCACAACCAATGCCTCAGAATAATTCAGATGACAAGTTCACACAAATAATAAGGAGATGACCATTTTCATAACATTTCACAGTTCACAACCACACAAACATGAAATCACATCAACAATATTTCAACAAGCCTTTAATCCTTTCTCAACACATCACACATAAACAATTAATCACATTGCCTTTTGTTATCCCTTTTTTTCATTATTAGAATTGATCAATGTAAACAAGTCAACCCATCACCAATCCCGTTACTCCCAAAATATACCACAAGGAAATACACGCATTTCATAAACTTAACAAGAGTTTAGAAATCCATTTGCCTCAAATAGTCGAACAATCACTGTGTTACTTGAGTCTTCCTCTTTTCGTTGGACTTCCAACTCAAAGCAATCTATTCATATTATTAGTCATAATAAGATTTTGAACCTAAAAAAACTCAAATTACTATAGGTCTAGTCTAAACACAAAAACTCACTCAAATATGTAATCAAGATCGTAATATTGATGTCAATTAAGTTGTCAACCCTCATATTTCCAAATTTCAAGTCTAGGATTACATTTCCCTTCTCCAATATCATAAATTTAATGATATTCATATAATACAATGCCCTTAATATTTAATTACCTATCTCATTATAACAAAACTTAATTATACTTGATAACTATAAGAAAATTGTGAAACCAAACCAAACCAAAACCATAATGCATATTTATGGACAACCGTATAAAATATTATTAGACCAAAATCTCATATATCATTCATTCTGTAATTCTAACTAGTTCCTAATTGATAATCATTGAGTTGGACTCGCGTGCTTTTGCAATAATTCTACAAGTATCGTAAGTTTGAATAGAAAACATCCTTGTCACTAATTCAAAAATTTGTGAATATCTTCTCTCATATTTAGGCATATAAAGCTTTAATTTTGTTAAGGATATCACATTATTCACTATGTGCAATCACAACAATAACTCCTTAGGAACATACATATAATAATATAAAAGCTTGAATTATTTCTGTATTGCAATTCAAAATTATAACTTCCTTATTCCTCACCAACTAAACACCTTAGTCATACATTAACCCACAAATAAAAAAAATACGATCCTAATCAAATTTAAAATCAATTGATAAAAACACTTTAACAATTTAACCCTTTGGTGTTAATGATTTCATAAATAATTGTACAAAATAATTCAACCCAATTATAGAAGATCAAAAATTTTACCTGATTTAAACACATGGTTCCTCTTTAGCGATGCAACCTTGCCTCTCTTCTTCTTCTTCTTTTTTTGTTACACTGGGTGATATGTTTTTTTTAAAAAAAAAATTATGAGTGACTGTTGCTGCTAATAATAGCAGCAGCTTTTAACCCTTTTTTCCTTTTCAATTGTTCTTAGCCCTTAATTTATTTTAATTAGCTATTATTATTTTATTATATTGTTATTATTATTATTATTTTCTTACAATTAAGTACATTTATTTCCTTTTATAATTTTATAAAACTTAACTAACTCTTAATTTATTTTAAAATTTATAGCACTCATTTCCACAAGTCATAAATTATTCATAAAAACTACTAAAATGATTAAATTTTAGATAAATGGGTAATATTCATAAAACAACTAAGGGGGTCTTTACATTTTCAAGGCCTTTACATACAAAATATAAATATTATACATCTTATATAATTCATTGTTTACTTTATAAGTTTATTCAAATCTAAAAACACATCTCTATGATTTTAATGAAATACCACGTGTCGCTTAAATAATATGGATTAAATGATGTCTTGGCAAGTCCCTTATTCAAAAGACATATTTTGTTGTTTATGTTTCGATCAATATGGCACAACTTTGTTTTTTGGGGACTCTTAATCTTAATTTATGAATAGAGATACTTATTTTTTTTATATTTGATTAATATACATTCATACTACTCTGAGGGGTAATTGTATGACTCTAATCCAACATTTGAACCTCAAACATTTGAGTAAGGTTGAGTACAATACTTACCATCCACTACATTCCTTTATTTTTTTATAAGATAGAAAGTTGATTAAATAAAACGTCAAGATAGTGTGGAACCACCTAGCTTTAAACTCTCAAAGTCCCTTCTTGGACATCTCATGGATCGTTTAGTCACCGAAAACTCTTTAAAGATCAAAGTCATTTATTTAACAAGTTTAAGAATTATAATCTACATGACACCAATAGTCTAATGATTACTCTTGATTAACATATTTTTTACGTAAACATAATGATCAAAAGCATACATAAACAACAAAGTTTAAAATACGTACTCAAAAACAAAATTAATAAATAAGCATAAATTAGTGACCGTATAAACATACCATGATCTTTATAATAAAATGAAACATAAAAAAAAAGTTGAGCCCACTGAATACATATTGCCCCGTAATGAAATTATTTCATTCTAGTACCCGAGGTATAAAAGAATAGATCCTCTCAGGACTGAAAGATTCTATTCGCCATTATGTTGATGAAAAAACAATGGTGTCAGTGAGTCACTCAACAGAAGTAAAGTGCACAAATATTTAATTGTGCAGAAGAAGAAGAAGTTCATAATTTTCATTGTGTTAAAATGAGAGAAAATTCCTCTATTTATAGACAACAAAGAGTAGTGTGAATAAATGTTTATTGTGCCTTATTAAAGGTCACAACTCTTTGGATAACTCACAATCTTTTAAAAAAGGCACGATTCGTTTTATATAAATTGCAACTCTACATAAAAGTCGCAACTCTTCATAAAAGTTGCAAATTTTCGTAAAAATTGAAACTCTTAGTAAAATTGATAATTTTCGTAAAAAGTCACAACTTTTTGTAAAGTCGCAACTTTTCATTAAAGTCACAACTTTTCATGAAAGGGAAGGCTAATTTTGAAAATAAATAAGTTAAAAGAGAATCTTAATTTGTGATTCTCTTTCCATTTTATATTGTTTGTATTATACTTAAAAATAATTTCACCAATAATTTTTCTTAAAAAAATTCATATCTTACACTTCATTCATTGATTCATGATTGTAATTTTTTTATAATGGAGAGTAATTTTCTTTTAATGTGTGCTAGATTTAATTTCACATGTTTGTTGCAAATATTCTTGATTTGTACATGTATTATGTCTTTTTCATGTATTTTGTGTTTGTTAACAACTAATTTGAGGCGTATAATGCACCTTATGCAGTAAAATTAATTAAAAATATGTTTGTAAAATTAAATCTCCAAAAAGAAAACAAAAACAAATACTATTAAATTTGAATGGTTGAACGAATTAGGTGGAAGTAAGCCATTTTAGTATCGTACCTAAATCTATACAATTTTTTTTAGAAATGATAGAAACATTCATCGTATATTTCAATAAGATATATATTAGGCAGTAAGATCGTATAAGTAGATCCTACAATGACATTTGGTCTGTGGATTTGTCCAGCTCGCCTAATTTAAGGGGCAGATAATACCATTTTGATATTGAGCATTAATCTTTAGTTTAATTTATACTTTACTTCCATTGTAATAGAGGTATTGTGTAAAGTACTTTTATTTTCTTCTAATATGATATATTAGTAAGATTTGGTTTATCAAATTTAACTAGCAATAATTTTGCGTTCACCTATGAAGGACCATTTTTGTACCAGTAAAGAAAAGGGAAAATTACATAAGTATACACTAATAAAAAAATATTTACCATTTATAGTGATAATATTTTTTTTCACTTGATCACTTTTACTTTATTTATAATACAAGTTTAATATATATATTACAATAAAACAATTTATTATTCACATATAATACAAATTTTAAGGATGATAATACATTTATCACACATTTCAATACACTTATAATACAATGTAGCCGCATGATCCTACCAGTAACTATTGTTTTGAGTAATATTTGGACTTACTCTTCTTTCTTTGTTGAGTACAGGGCATCTTAAGGTGGTTATTGACCAGACCGGATTCGAGGGTGAACCAGTTCTTGGCAGCCATTGATCCTTCATCATGTTTAGTCCATTCTTTTCGGACTCAGACTAGACGTTTAGGAATTTAGTTATGTTAAGCTTTCGGGGTTGCATCACATCTTCTTAGACTGGTTGATTGATAGAGTTTTGCGACTTCTATAATGCGAATATTTTCTCAAACTTTTCTAAAATGGCATCCCTCATCTTAACTGCTTCATGCAGTTGGATCCCAATAGCATGAGAAGATACACCACTGATAGATTTTCTACCTTGTACTTAAGAATACTTGCCACCGGTTGTTCGGTTGAATTTAAGTCCTAAGCAAGATTCAAATATAACTAGAATAACACTCAAGTAACAAATATGCTCCTATTTGTCATCATCTATCATATGTTAAATTTTACTAAATGCATTGTCTATTGAATGAATGATATGAATATCTCTGATTATATATGTAAGGAAAAAACAATATTTTTCAGGCATGCCGCAAGTAAGTAATTAGAATTCACATAGACATACTAGCATTATCACCATTTATATCATCTGAAAGGTGTTGGAGGCGTTGGACTATGCTTCTTAGCATAATCTTGTTGT
>JAKWIY010001920.1:0-13800 GCA_027704805.1 Solanum corneliomulleri | reverse complement strand
TTTTAGTGAGAAGCTATGGTCTTGACTGATCATTTCAGTCACTAAACTAAGGGCCCGTTTGGATGGGCTTAATAAAAGAAGCTTTAAAAAAGTACTTTTGAAAATGCTGAAACTTATTTTTAAAATAAGCAGTTATGCGTTTGGATAAAAGTGCTGAAGTTGTTATGCCAAACGTGAAAAGGGAAAAATAGAAGAAAGAGATGTTAGGGTTATATGGATAATTGGAGATTGTATAAAAATATTAGGGAAAAAACATAAAAATGTGGTCACCTTAAAACAGCTTATAAGCTAAAAAAAAAAAAAGCACCCCTACCCCAACTTTTAACTTTTGGCTTAAAATAAGTTTTTTTTAACTTAAAATAAGCTGTTTTGAGTATTGCCAAACAGTCAAATAAGTCAAAAACCAGCTTTTAAGTCAGTTTGACCAACTTTTAAGCTGAGCCAAACAGACTCTAAATACAATTACTTCCAACGTTCTACTAGAAAGAGTGGGCAATAGAGAATGATATGGTAGGAGACAATCAAATAATAAATATTATTAAAATGATCAAATGTACTAAAAAAATTGAATATATGTTTTTCCTAGAAAAAAAGGAGGTTGAGGCAGATCATGTAACAAATAATCGTTCACATTATCAACTGAATTATGTTAATTCAATTATGTGACCTTTTTTTGTTACAAATTAAACATAAAATCTTGATATTAAAAAAGGCACATGATAAGGGTTAGGAGATTAATTGTAGTCTTTGATCTACATAATAATAAATTACGATATACCTTTTTGTTGTCAACTTTTAATTAAAAAATGCATATATATATCTATATACACGTATATATATATATATATATATATATATATATATATATATATATATATATATATATATATATATATATATATATATATATATAATTTCACCCTCATATTGCTATTAATGAAAATTATAAACACTCCATAGAAATGAAGAATAAATTATGCATTTGAAGAGAGATTGTAAATTATCTTACAGACTCATTGTGAAATAATGATCATTACATACAAAAAATTGCTAGTTGAAGAATCTTAGTAGTTATGTTGATTGACTAGCAGAAGTTTCTATTTATTGGTGAGGGTTCGACTTCTACTTTGTAATCCCCTCCTACATTTTCACTTTCTCTAACCCTAATTTTATTTTTTAATTTTTTTTTTTAAAATGAAGAAGAATTTCTACTTTGGAAAGACACCAACAATATTATGATTTTTTTTTCTCTTGGAATATTTACGCAATTTGACTTGTAAAAAATTATTTTTTCGTTTTGAGATTTATTTTAGTGTACCAAGAAAATAAATATGGAACATAGATTTGGACAATGAAAGTAGAAAAAACTAATGAAGAATTATTTGGAGCCGATTATCAATTCTAACAATAAATTACTGATATATAATATAAAAACATGAATTATCTAGGAAATTCTATATTAAAAAATATATAGCTAATTGTATTATTTGAAAATTTTTCCCTATATATTTGAACAATGGTGTTTTGATGTTTAGTGATTGTGGGATTATTTTTTTGTAATGATAAAATGAAATCAAAAACATTTTATTTGAAAATAAAATAAAATTTAGTGCAGATTGTACAAGTTTGTGATACTTTATTTGTCCTCCAACAGTTAAGGTTTAGAAAATATAATACTGTTAGGAAAAATACTACAATATTGATGTTAGATTGGAATTATAACGTAGTAAAGAACTTATCACAAATACTCAGTCGTGGCAAGCCATTGCCTTGAAAGCGATTTTGGCTTGACTCCGATGCAAATCGTTATAGCCGGTCGCTCCCCAAGGTTTCATAGTTACTCTCAAACACGTGCACTCGTGGCTAAGAGTTTGGAGGTTGCGCAAAATCAAATGCCCAAAAATATTCAAACAATATGATGAAAGGAGGAAAATTCTTTTTTTTCCTTTATGGTTGAGGTTGTATTTTTTATGCTCACAAATTGTCATTCTTATATAGATATTTCAAGAGGAGGAGTTTCAAATACAAGAGTTAATTTTTCTTTTTCATTTTAAGAAATGGATTGTCATGATTAATGGCATTAAAGGCCATTATTTCATTTTTATAGAAACCTCTTGTTTGTATATTGGAACAGATATGTTATCGCCTTTGAAAAGTATTGTTGTTATTTCTTTGTATTAGACATAATTAACATAGTTAGAGTTAAATCAACTATAGTATTAACTGAACAATCCCCCACCAATGCAAAAATAAAGAGTAAGAACAGACTTTTGGACAAAAGGAAGGAACATGTACTTAAGTGTCAATATCTTTCTATTTAAATTAACACATAAATAAAATGGGACAACAACTCAATATCCACAAATTGAAGTACTCTTGAACAGAATGGATATAAATTGAGACCTCAATAACATATACTATATCCTTAAATTTTAAGCAACCTCTGCGATACAAACAAAGTGCTTTTATTGTCATGCACACACACCTTAAGTCTTATGAGTGCTCTAGAAGACTACCCAATTCATTCATAAAAGGAGACCATACCTTTACATTCACGTAGGTGACTCCATCAAGTCTATCTCAAATAGATCACCTTTCGGCTATAGAATCATTAAGAGAAAAATAAGTTCAACCTTATAAAACACTGCCTCACGCATTAGGGATAGAAATGTGGTGTATATTGTGGCCTAATTTGTCCACCACATTAAATCAATCAATTGTCTTTAGCCCCATCCCCCTCGGCGTTTCAAGGATTATTTTAGTTTCAAGCCCTTGGTCAAAGGATCCTCCAAATTTCTTTCGAACCATAGATATTCCAAAGAAATAACACCCAGTTTCAACAACTGTTTAAATGCACCATGTGTGATGCGAATATGTCTCTTTTTTCCATTATACACACTATATTTGGCAATTCCAATTACTACTTTGAGTCACAGTAAAGATAAACTGGTGAAGCTTGTCTTCCCCACAAAGGTGTATCTTCCAAAAGATTTCTCAGTCATTCAGCATCTTGCCCTGCCAACTCGAGAGCAATGAATTCGGATTCCATGGTAGAATGTTCTTTACAAGTCTGTTTAGAAGACTTCCACGAAATAGCGCCTTCACCCAAAGAAAACACATAGCCACTGGTGGAGCTAAGTTCATCATTGTTAGTTACCCAGTTTGCATCACAAAAACCTTCTAAAATAGCAGAAAAGTTGTTAAAATGCAAACACCAATTCATAGAACCTATAAAATACGTTAGCAACCAATGAACAACATTATAGTGCTCACTACTAGATAATGAGTATATCTACTCAATATACTGAAAACATAAGTTATATCAGGCACCGTATAGTTCATGAGAAAAATTACACCCCCAATTATTTTAGCATATTTAGTTTGAGAAATACTAGATTCATTATTCTTCTTCAAGTGTATGCTAGGATCATAAGGAGTTCTTACTGGAACTACATCAAAACAATCAAACTTTTTCAACATCTTTCATTGTAATGAGACTGACACAAAGAGAAACCATTAAGAGTTCTTTTGATTTTAACTCCCAAAATTACATTGCTTCACCAAGGTCTTACATTTCAAATTTAGAAGACAAAAAATTCTTAGTCTCATTTATAACATTCACATTACGACAAAAGATTAACTTTTCATCTGCATATAAACATATAATGAAACAATCTGAACCTATCATCTTAGAATAAACACATGTATCAGATGAATTTACAACAAAGTCATTGTCCACTAATGTGATAATAAATTTTTCATACCATTGCTTATTTCAATTTTCAGTCCATACAAGGACTTTCTTAGTTTGCATACTTTATCCTCTTGTCTTGGAACCACAAAACCCTCAGGTTGAGTCATATAGATCTATTCCTTTAAATCACCATTTATAAATGTTGTTTTGACATCCATTTGATGTACCACTAAGTCGTGAATAGCGGCCAAAGCAATAAGACTTATAATGGTCTTTATTTTAGTCACAGGAGAATAAGTATCAAAGTAATCTCATATCTCTATATACAAAATTAATTCTTTTTTTTAAATTCAATTCCTTACAAATATTGGCGGAATGCCCAGATCCGCTTGTTCCTGGCTATTACATCTTCCCTGCCACAAAAAGAAATTTCATTTAGTTCAAACCCCTAATCACAAGTGTAGCCTTATATTTATCAATTTTAATATCATGTCTCAATTTCTTCTTAACTATCCACTTGCTACTTATGGTCTTACAACCTTCAGGTAAATCATTCAATCCCCAAGTGTGATAAGAAACTATGGAGTTTATTTCTCTTTTAACAGCCTCTTTCAAAAATATAACATATATTGATATCATTGCTTCATCATAAGTCTTAGAGTCTTCTTCTATTAAATAAATAGACACTAATTCGTCATTTAAAATATTAACATCAAAATTTTCAGTTATGAAAGTAGTGATAAAATTAGGACCAAAACTTGTCTCAATTCTATGATTCTTACTCCTTCTAAGTTCATTTTCATGATCATTAGGAATAACTCTACAAGAAGGTACAACATGAGAATTAATAGACATAGACATAGAAGCATTATTTTGCGCATCATTCGGCACATTGTTTTTCAATAGAAAAATATACTCAAAAAATTCTGCATCTCTAGATTCACGAATAGAATGATCCTTTAGAGACATAAATCTATATGCAACACTATTTTGAGCATAACCAATAAAGATAGATTTAAAAGTCTTAGAACCAGCATTAACTCATTTAAAATCTGGTCGACCAACCTTATCCAAACACCCACACACTTTCAGAAATTTCAAGTTAGGAGAAAACCCTTTCTACAACTCATATGAGGTCTTGTCTTACTTATTATGAGGGACTCTATTAAGAATGTAAAATGCAGACAAGACTACCTCTCCCCACATATTGTTAGATAGACCAGAGCATAAAGTATAGAGTTCATCATTTCTTTAACGGTTCTATTTTTTTGTTCGGCTAAACCATTTTGTTGGGGAGTATATGGAGAACTAACTTCATGTATAATAACATTTTTCTCAAAAAAATCTTCTAGAGTTTTAGTTCTATATTCACCACCCCTATCAGATCTTAACTTCTTGATTTTCCACTTCTGCTTTAAATTTCAAAACATGCTTTCAGCTTCATCTTTGGACTTAAGAAGATATACCTTAGTGTATCTACAAAAGTCATTAACAAAAGTAATGTAATACTTTTTCCACCTTTGCTAACAGTGTTTTGAAATCTTCTAAACCTTAATGTATTAGTTTAAGTAATTCAATCTTTGTACTAATAATAGATTTGAAAGGTTTCATGGCATTCATTGCTTCTACGCACACATGACATTTAGAAAAATCATCAGTTTTTATCACAGGAATTAATTCCATTTTTCTGAGCATTTTAATTGAAGCAATATTAACATGACCTAGTCTACCATGCTAGAAATTAATAGACTCAACAATATAAGCAGAATTGGCAATGCTTGCACTATTAACAATCTCTTGAACAATGTTTAATATAAATAATCCTCCACTAGGATATCCCTTCGCAACAAAGTCTCCTCCGCGAGACATAATTATTTTATCAGTTTCAAACACAAGTTTAAGGCCTACTTCATTGAGAAAAGCTCAGGAAACTATGTTTCCACGGACGGAGGGAACATACAAAAAATTTTCAAGGATAATGTCTTTCCAGAAGTTAATTCAAGCAAAACTTTTCCTTTACCAAATATTACGCCAGTAGTGGAGTTACACGTATATACACACTATCTATCAGTAGACTACTCAAAGTCATGTAATAACTCTTTATTGGCACAAAAATGCCTTGAAGAGCTTGCGTATAGCACCCAGTCAATTTTATTTGCCACCAGATTTTCCTCAACGACTACAAAACAACCACTTTATTACCTTAAGCAATATTGGCTTGGACATCACTTTGTCCTTCCTTCTTTGAGTTTTTCCATTTTCTTTTATAGCACCTGACACCTCTGTGACCAACTTTTCCACAAACAAAACAAGAGCCCTTAATATTTTTAATTTGACTCTCCGGCTTTTTGAATTGATTTTTCTTCTTCATAAGTTCCTTTTTCGAGACTTTCTTCTGTTTTCCTTTTAACCTGTCTTTCACAACTGTACGAGAATATTAAACAAGATTAGGTTTAGACGAATTATGAGAAAGTTCTTCCATGTTATCTTTGAGATGGTTCGCCTCTTCGGTCTTCATGTGACTTACTGTCACGACCCAAAACGAGCCGCGAGTGGCACCCACACTTATCCTACTATGTGAGCGAACCAACCAATCTAAACCCCAACATTTCAACCATAATAAACAGAATATAATGCGGAAGACTTGAAACTCATTAATGAAAATCGATTAAATAACTTCTAAAACTCAATACTTATTATTCCCAAAATCTGGAAGTCATCACGACAAGAACATCTATTCTCAAATTACTAATTCTAAGAATGTCTAAGAAGCTAAAACAAATAAACAGCTAGTCCATGCCGGAATTTCAAGGCATCAAGACGTGAAGAAGAAGATCCAGTCCAAGCTAGAAGCAATAGCTCGCCCTGAAATCTGGCGTGATGAAGACTGGCTCGAGTTGAGGTTGAGTTGAAGACGATGGCACGTTTGCTGCACTCCACAATTAACAAAGAAAACAAATACAAGCAGGGGTCAGTACAAGGCACAAGTACTGAGTAGGTATCATCGGCCAACTCAAAATCGAAAGCAGTATATGTAAGATAATAACATAGAATCAGCTACATACTCAAAAGGTGACAACAACAATTACCATAACCCTTGGTCACAACACCAAGCACATCTATGAGGACTCAAGCCTCCACACCATACTCATTTGGGACACAGGTTCTTTAGATTGAGTATATTAACATATTTCAAGATTCACTTTCTTTATTATCCTGGTGTCGAACGTGACACTCCGATCCTCTACTATCCTGGTGTCAGAACGTGACACCCCGATCCATCAATACTATCCTGGTGTCGGAACCTGACACTCCGATCCATCAATACTATCCTGGTGTCGGAACGTGACACTCCGATCCATTAATACTATCCTGGTGTCGGAACGTGACACTCCGATCCATCAATACTATCCTGGTGTCGGAACGTGACACTCCGATCCATCAATACTATCCTGGTGTCGGAACGTGACACTCCAATCCATCAATACTATCCTGGTGTCGGAACGTGACACTCTGATCCTCTATTACTACCCTGGTGTCGGAACGTGACACCCGATCCTCTATTACTATCCTGGTGTCAGAACGTGACACCCGATCCTCTAATCTCACTACTTTAGTTCATCAAGCCTTCTTTTATACCAAGGCATCATCATTAACAAAGTGAATTTACAATTTAAGATTCACAGCCTCATCTTCCCAATACATTACAGTTACATAATCACATCATGCAAGCACACAACTAAGCATCTAGAAGACTTTATAATACTACCCAACACATATCATTCGCTATTAAGAGTTTACTATGAGATAGTATAAACCATAACCTACCTCCACCGAAGAATCGCGAGCAAGCAAGCGAATTCCCAAGCCTTTTTTTTTCCTCTTCGTTCTCCCTTCTCTCGTTCGTTTCTCCCTTTCTCTGTTCTTGCTCTTTCTATTCTTCTTATTCAAAACCCTTTTTCTTTTACCCTAATTGTCATAAATTAAGTATAAAAGATGATAAAAATAACCCACTAATTATTTCAAGGTTATCTCCTTTAACCCCCAAGTAATTGAATTTTTAACATTAATCCACTAACTTTATAATTATAAGCATGAATAGTCCAAAACGCGCCTTTAAAACTTTTAACAGAAAACCGAACTAGTCAGGGTTACGCAACCTGTGACGGTCTGTCCTGCAGGTCCATCACAAAGTTCAGAGAGTTAATTCTGTGGAAAGATTTGTGACGGTCCGTCGTGCCAACGACAGTCCATCCTGCCATTCCGTCACGAAGTTCAGAGAGTCGATCTCAGTACCCAATTTTCAGAATTCTAAGTGTTTTGGAACGAGACCCCGTCGACGGTCTGTCGTGCCCATGACGGTCCGTCGTGGGATCCGTCGACTCAGACAGTTATTACCAGAAAAAACTCTACTGCTCAAAACGACTAAACAGGTCATTACAATAGATACCAATTTACCCATCGTTCGTCCTCGAACGATCACAAGAAGAAAAACAAGGGCGAAAAGGAGTACCTGAGTCTGTAAACAGGTGTGGGTATCTTTCTTGCATATCAGCCTCCTTCTCCCAAGTGGACTCTTCAACCGGCCGATTCTTCCATTGAACCTTGATGGATGCAATCTCCCTTCACCTCAACTTGCAGACTTCTCTATCTAAAATAGCAACAGGCTCCTCCTCATACGAAAAATTCTCATCAAGCAGAACCGAATACCAACGAATGATGTAGTTTCCATCCCCATGGTACCTTTTCAACATAGACACATGAAATACCGGATGCACTCCAGACAGTCCTGGGGGCAAGGCTAATTCATAAGCTACCTCCCCCACGCGCTTCAGAACTTCAAAGGGACCAATATACCTTGGGCTAAGCTTACCTCGCTTACCAAACCGCATCACCCCTTTCATAGGCGAAACCTTCAGCAAGACTTGCTCACCCTCCATAAACTCCAAGTCTCTAACCTTTCGATCTGCATATTCTTTTTGCCTACTTTGAGCCGCTAGAAGCTTTTCCTGGATGCATTTTACTTTATTTAACGATTCCCTTGGAAGGTCAGTACTACAAGGTCTAACTTCAAATGCATCAAACCAACCAATGGGAGACCTACACCTCCTCCCATACAGTGCCTCAAATGGGGCCATACCAATACTTGATAGCTATTATTGTATGAGAATTCTGCTAAGGGTAAGAAGTTATCCCAATGACCACCAAATTCTATCACACATGCACGAAGCATATCCTCCAATACTTGAATCGTTCGCTCAGACTGACCATCGGTCTGAGGGTGAAATGCGGTACTAAGGTCCAACCTAGTACCTAATTCGGCATGTAATGTTTTCCAAAACATAGAAGTAAACTGCGTACCTCTATCTGATATGATGGAGAGTGGAACCCCATGCAATCGAACAACTTCCGAGATGTAAAGTTTGGCTAACTTCTCTGCATTGTATGTCACCTTGACCAGAATGAAGTGAGCAGACTTAGTTAACCTGTCAACAATTACCCAAATGGAGTCATACTTACCCATTGTCTTGGGAAAACACCCCACGAAGTCCATTGTTATTCTCTCCAACTTCCATTCAGGAATGGGCATTCTCTGAAGGGTCCCTCCAGGCCTCTGGTGTTCATACTTTACCTGCTGACAATTCGGGCATTGAGCAACAAAATCAACAATGTCACGCTTCATTCTACTCCACAAAAAATGTTGCTTTAGGTCACGATACATATTGCTTGCACCAGGATGTATAGAATACCTTGAACTATGAGCCTCTATAAGAATAGCGTGAATCAAATCATCGACACGGGGTACACATACCCTACCCTTAATTCTCAAAACACCTTCCTCATCGATTTTTGCTTCTTTAGCCTCTCCTCGCGACACCTTATCTCGGATCTGAATCAGTTTCTCATCAGTAAACTGTTTTCCCTTAATCTTGTCAAGAAAGGAAGATCTTGCCTCCACACAGGCCAAAAATCCTACCTTCTCATTTACTTCTAGTCTCAGAAAGTCATTAGCCAGAGTCTGAACCTCTCTAGCCAATGGGCGTCTGGAAACCTGTAAGTGAGCTAGGCTTCCCATGCTCCCTGCTTTTCAACTTAACGCATCTGCCACAACGTTAGCTTTTCCCGGATGATACAAGATAGTGATATCGTAGTCCTTCAGTAGTTCCATCCATCTCCTCTGTCTCAAATTCAAATCTTTCTTAGTAAAGACATACTATAGGCTACGATGATTTGCATAGACTTCACACTTAACCCCATATAGATATTGACTCCATTGCTTTAATGCAAACACTACCGCGGCCAACTCCAAATCATGGGTCGGGTAATTACGTTAGTGCACCTTTAATTGCCTTGAAGCATAAGCAATTACATTCTTCTCCTGCATTAGCACTGCACCAAAACCAGAATAGGATGCATCACAATAAACAATGAAATTCTTGCATTCCACTGGAAAAGTAAGAATTGGTGCAGTAGTCAACAAGGTCTTGATTTTCTGAAAGCTTTCTTCACACTCGTCCGACCATACAAATGGAACACTCTGCTTAGTCAAATTTTTAAATTAGGAAGCAACAGAGGAAAATCCCTTGACAAATCAACGGTAGTAGCTAGCTAAACCAACAAAGCTCCTTACCTCTGTAACATTAGTAGGTCTTTCCCAACTCTTCACTACTTTAATCTTAGATGGATCAACCATCACTCCCTCCTTAGAAACTACGTGCCCTAATAAGGACACTGAATCTAGCCAAAACTCACACTTGGAGAATTTGGCATAAAGCTTTTTCTCCCTCAACATTTCCAATACAATTCTCAAGTGCTCCTCATGTTCTTTCTTACTCTTTGAGTATACCAGTATATCATCAATGAATACAATGACAAAGAGATCAAGATATGGCTTAAAAATCCCATTCATCAAGCTCATGAAAGCGGCAGGGGCATTCATAAGCCCAAAAGACATTACTAAGAACTCATAATGCCCATACCTGGTCCGAAAAGAAGTCTTGGGCACATCCGTTGCCCGTATTTTCAATTTATGATAACCAGATCTCAAATCGATTTTTGAGAAGGTACAAGCACCTTGTAACTGATCGAACAAATCATCGATATAAGGAAGAGGATACTTGTTCTTAACAGTTACCTTATTTAGTTGCCTGTAGTCTATGCACATCCGAAAACTAGCATCGTTCTTCTTCACAAACAAAACAGAAGCACCCCAAATGGATGCACTTGGTCTAATGAAGCCTTTTCCTAACAATTCTTGAAGTTGAGCCTTTAACTCCCTTAACTATGCGGGAGCCATTCTATAAGGGGGTATGGAAATGGGGCGAGTACCCGGTTCAAGATCAATGCAAAAGTCAATATCTCTATCCGGTGGCATACCAGGAAGGTCTATAGGAAACACATCCAGAAACTCACGGACTATTGAAACCGACTCAATTGAAGGTACTTGAGTAGTATCATCCCTGAGGTGTGCCAAGAAAGATAAACACCCTTTACTAACCATTCTCTTAGCACGAAGAAAGGAGATGATACGAACTGGAGTTGAAGTGTAGCCACCCTCCCACACTAACGGATCTGTCCCAGGCTTGGCCAACGTTACAGTTTTAGCATTACAATCTAAGATTGCAAAATTTGGAGAAAGCCAAGTCATACCCAGAATTACATCGAAATCAACCATTTCTAAGATAACCAAGTCTACATGAGTATTGCTCCCCACAAAAGTCACCAGACAAGACCTATATACCTTTTAAACTATCACAGACTCACCCACCAGAGTAGAAACACGAATAGGCATGTCAAGCAATTCACAATGTAAATTAAGACCCGTAGCAAATGAGGAAGATACATATGAAAATGTGGATCCAAGATCAAATAATACAGAAGCCATGCAATCACAAACAAAAATATTACCTGTGATAACAGCATCAGATGTCTCCGCTTCAGACCGCCCGGGGAAAGCGTAACAATGGGCCCTATTACCTGTCTGCCCGTTGCCCCTACCATGTTGTGCTGTAGTGGCTCCAGTTTGACCGTCACCCCGGCCGTTTTGGTGACCACCATTACCTCGGCCACCACGTCCTCCAGAATGACGGCCTCTTCCATGACCACCTCTACCTCTGACTATTGGAGGTCTGTAACTCTGTTTTGGACAATACCTCTTTATGTGTCCAGTCTCCCCACATCCATAACACTCTCTTGATTCAAGCATAGGTTTCTGTGAGAATGACGAAGTCTGGGGATAACCTCCAAACTAAGAGAAATGTTGACCGGTCTGCGGTGGACCCCCAACTACAGCCTGTAGTGAAGACTGAATAGGTCGGGCTGGATAACCTCCTGAACCCTGCCCTCTGGAGTAAGAACCATTAAACTCTCCTCCTTTACGAAACCTTTTAGATGTCGATGCCATGGTGAAGTCATCTGGCTTTACTCCCTCCACCTCTATCACGAAGTCTACCACTTCCTGAAAGGACTTTGCTGTAGCTGCTACCTGTAAGGCTGAAATCTGCAAATCTGACCTCAACCCCTTCACAAAGCGGCGAATCCGCTCTTGTGGACTGAAACAAAGTTGGGTGGCATACCTGGATAATGCACGATACTTAGCCTCATACGCAGTAACCGACATCCTGCCTTGCTCTATGATCAAGAACTCATCTCTCCTCCTATCCCTCAAGGTCCGGGGGATATACTTCTCCATAAATAAGCTAGAGAATGGGCCTAAGTCATAGGTGGTGCCTGTGCGGGTTGACACTCAACATGTGACCGCCACCACATTTTGGCATTTCCCTGAAACTGATAGGTTACAAACTCAACGCCAAAAGCCCATTTTTTATGTAGTAACTCATGACAATCAACAAGAAAATCGTAGGCATCCTCTGATTCAGCACCCTTGAAGACTGGAGGTTTCAATTTCAGAAACTTACTGAAAAGTTCATGCTGATCACTTGTCATTATAGGCCCTGTAATCAAACGAGGAAACGTGCCTATTTCCATTGAGGCATCCATGCGGGGAGCCACAACAGATGCCTGTTGTACTTCCGGAACCTGAGGTGCTGGTGCAGATAACACTGGAGGTGTCTGACCTTGATCAGATAACCCGCTAAGATAATCAAGAACCAGATTAATCATCTCTGGTGTAGGTTGGGGTTTCCCCTTCCTCACCCTCTCTTTCTGCCTCATCAGTAGGTGGAGGAGTCACCACCCTAGTACTAGATGGGCCAGGTGCTTGTCCTCTTCCTCTAGAGGACGTTCTCCCGCGACCTCTACCACGACCTCTTGCCACTACTCCTTTTCAAGCTACAGCCCCACTGGCTGGCTCAGATGCATCTTGTCTTGCCGGTGTTGGCGTTGGCGCAGTTGTTGCTCTAGTTCTAACCATCTGCGAAATAAAGTGAAGATGGTTAGATACCAATTTGTATCATCCAGATACCAATTGGATCCAAATAATAGCACGAAAGAAAGAAAGAATGGAATTTTCCCTAAAGTCTTATAGCCTCTCCAAGAAAAGTAAAGGCGTCCCCCTATTGTTCCTTAAGACTCTACTAGACTCGTTCTTGTGTGATGAGACCAACGAACCTAATGCTCTGATACCATGTTTGTCACGACCCAAAACGAGCCACGAGTGGCACCCACACTTATCCTACTATGTGAGAGAACCAACCAATCTAAACCCCAACATTTCAACCATAATAAACAGAATATAATGTGGAAGACTTAAAACTCATTAATGAAAATCGATTAAATAACTTCTAACTCTCAATACTTATTATTCCCAAAATCTGGAAGTCATCACCACAAGAACATCTATTCTCAAATTACTAAATCTAAGAATGTCTAAGAAGCTAAAACAAATAAACAGCTAGTCCATGCTGGAATTTCAAGGCATCAAGACGTGAAGAAGAAGATCCAGTCCAAGCTAGAAGCAATAGCTCACCCTGAAATCTGGCGTGATGAAGACTGGCTAGAGTTGAGGTTGAGTTGAAGACGATGGCACGTTTGCTGCACTCCACAATTAACAAAGAAAAGAAATACAAGAACGGGTCAGTATAAGGCACAAGTACTGAGTAAGTATCATCGGACAACTCAAAATAGAAAGCAGTATATGTAAGATA
>JAKWIY010001919.1:0-13823 GCA_027704805.1 Solanum corneliomulleri | reverse complement strand
TTGATAAGATCTATGATTTTGTGCATTATGAGTGTGTGGGTGGTTGGTTTTAGATTTATGATCAGAATAAATATTGATTCAACATTTAATCGTGGTTATGCCAAAAAGATTTCACTTAATGGTTGTGTCAAGGTCCTTGAGAATATGTTGCATATCTGTGTACAATTAGCTTTGATTGCTACGAGAATATGTTTGTTGTTAGTTGAGTTTACTACAACAACTGTTATCATTAGAGCATAGAGATGATCCCGTTTGAGGCATGTTATGAGAGGAAGTGTAGATCTCCAATTGGTTGGTTTGATACATTTGATATGAAACTTTGGATACTAATACTTTGAAGAGATTGTTAACACAACTACACTTTCATACACTAACCTTCTTTTGATCGTTCGAGGAAGAACAATGTGTAAATTGGTATCTATTGTAATAATCCTTGTGGCTGTTTTGACTATTAGATATTTTTATTAAATAAAAGACTCTTTCGATAGATTTTAACTGAGAATTTTGGACTATTCTTAACTACAATTATAGAATTAATGTGGTACTTTTAATAACTTATTTAGTTGGTCTTTAAAGAAAATAATATTAGAATTTATAATGGGTCATTTTCACACTTTTATAGTTGGTCAAATATAATAATTATGGAGTAAATATTCCATAGAAAGAAATTATAAGGTTTAGTAGTTATTTAATTAATAATTAGTTGATAATTATTAACCCTAAATAATTCAAAAACGAATCAATAGAGCGAATGCTTACCTGTAACACGAGACGACGGTACCTCAGGTAAATCTTCAACAGCCATCAATATTGTTCTTTGCATATAAATTGTTAGGCAGAATGTTTTGTATAATTACCTGATATAACTTGGTTCCTTTTAGGGTTGGATGAATAATAAAATTAATATTATATAGTGATATTGAATATAATATTTATGGCCATGATGATTAATCAAAATTGATTTATAATATTCGTTTATTGGGTTTAATGAATAAGTTGAATACATTATTATATAATATACATATTGTTGGGATAGAAACTTAAATGGCCTTATGTGTAGCAGTGTGTAGCTCAATGTTGAATTCTAGATAAAAGTAAAGATGTAATGATATTGTAATGACTAATGAAAAAATACCAAAATAATTGGATTTGATTAGAGTTTATACGATAATTTTTATTATTATGTTGAGTTTCTTTGTGAAGAATAAAGAAAGAGGATTGGTTGGTGAGGTAAATTTTAATTTGTATATCGTAGTTGCATCCTGTACATGGGAAGTAAGAATATGGTGGCTAATGGAGTTCATAATGGATTAATGATTGATCAATTATTACAAGTCATAGGATGTATAGATTGCATAAATTGCAGAAAAGAAGGAAGGTCATGGATATTATTGGACATGTAAATTTAGGATCTAGTTATGTCTAGTGTTAACATATTAAGATAGGTAATTAAATATTAGGTGTATTATATAATTCACATACCATTAAAGTTAGATTAATTGGAGGAAGTGAGACTTACCCTTAGGCTCTAACTTTGGGAATTGATTATAGAATTGGGTGAATTTTTGGGTCTAGGCTAGACATATAGTAATATGAATGCCTATAGACTTGTTAACTTACAAATTATGCATACTCGATAGATTGTAGCAGTTCGGAGGCGTTGATGAAAGGAAAAACATTGGAGAAGTAGCTTGCTTGACTTCAGTTCTTCGGTGAAGGTAGGTCATGGTTTCTGCTATTTGTTATTAAACTCTCAATAGTGATTGATATACATTAAATGATATTGTGAATTTTTCTATGTACTTGGTTGTGTGGCTTGTGATTGGTTTGAAATCCTAAGACCGTGGAATTTGTATTCTAGAACTCTCTTTGTCGAAGTGATGCCTTGAATAAAGAAGGCTTGATGAAATATTATCAATGAATTGAAAGTGGTGATAATAAATAATAAATTAATAGTATAATTGAATTGGAGGGTCACGTGCCGACACGGTATTCTTGGATCGGAGTGTCACGTTTTGACATGGTATTCTTAGATGGGAGTATCACATTCCGACATGGTATTCTTGAATCGGAGCGTCACGTTCCGAAATGATATAATTGGATCGGAGTATAGTGTTCCGACACGATGTAATTGGATAAAAGTTTCACGTTACGTAGCAACATTAAAGTAAAAGATATGGAATTAACTTAATGTACTCAATCTCAAAGAACCTATTTCTCAAATGAGCGTGGCGTGGAGGCATGAGTCCTCATGGGTGTGCTTGATATTGTGATTGATTATGTAGTCACTTGTTCATCTGTTTGTTGCTTACAACCTGTTAAGTGTCATAATTGAGTTCATACTGTTATTCTTTGTATATTAGTTTATATTTTGGGTTGCCCGATAATACCTATTCAGTACAATGTTGCCCCGTACTGCCCTACTAGTATTTTCTTTGTTTTTCTTTTATGGAATGCAACTATGTACAGCAAATTGACTCGACCCAGCTCTAGTCAGTCTCAGCATATCAGGTTCAACTGTGAACTATTCATTCGAGTTGGGGGTTGAATTCTCTTGGTCATTACCTGATGTCCTTAGTTTTTCGGACACAAATTACGGTATTTCATTTACTTTGGTGTCTTTGATACTCTTAGACTTAGTAATTGGAGATTATAGTCCTTGTTGTGATGACTTTCAGATTTTGGGAAAAGATATTTAGTAGTTTTTGAGCTTCTGTATTATGATTGTAGTTTGTAAGTTGGAGTTAAATTCGTTGGTTCTCCCACCTAGGGGTTAAGTGTGGGTGTCGTCATGACTCGTTTTGGGTCGTGAACTATATTAACATAAGAATTACAACTTATAATGTTTGTTCATAAATAATCCTTCGCACATAAATTTCAATTCAATCAATTATATTACAAGTTGCAATTCTTATCATGTTAGCATATGAAGAAAATACATTTTATAGCTTGAATTTCGAGAATAAAATAGTTGAATGAAATGATGAAGAGAGTACATTAAAAAAATTGATTAATATAATTTAAATAACTATTTATGTTTATCCTAAAACTAAAACAATTAATTTTTATGAGGTTAAGTGCACGAATCTTAGTTTTACTTTTTTAAGTACGTAAGTGTTTGACTTCAAATTTATATTAGTATCTATATATTTATCTTTATTTGATTTTTGACAAATGAGCATTATGAGCTATAAAAATGTAACAACATGTTTAGTCGATTCGAGCAGTAGAATTATTTCTGATAATAACTGACTGTGTTGACGGATCACACGACGGATCGTCATGGTCACGACGGACCGTGAGGATCTTCGTTTCAAAACACTTCAACTTTGAAATCTGGGTACTAAGATCGACTCTCTGAACTCTGAACTTCACGACAGAATTGCAGCACGACCGTTGTAGATACGACGGACCGTCACAAACCCCTTTACTGAATTTTACTCTTTGAACTTTGTGACGAACCTGCAGGACGGACCGTCATAGACACGACGGACCGTCACAGGTTGCGTGACCCCAACTGGGTCGGATTTCTGCTAAAAGTTTTAAAGGGGTGTTTTGGACTATTCATGACAAACTTTATGAAATTAGTGGGGTAAGTTTAATAATCCATTTACTTGGGGGTTAAAGGAGATAACCTTGAAATAAATAGTGGGCTACTTTTATCATCTTTGATAATTGATTATATGATAATTAGGGTAAAAGAAAAAGAATCTGGAGAAGAAAAATAAAAAGAACAGAGGGGAACGAACGAGCGAGAGAGAGAGAGAGAACGAAGAGGAAAGCAAAGACATTGGGGAAGTAGCTTGCTTGATCACGATTCTTCGGTGGAGGTAGGTTATGGTTTATTTCTATGTGATAGATTCCTAGCGGGATCTTCCCATCATGATCGACTACATAAGTTTCATTCAATCAGTAAGAAAAGAAATATGGAATAAAGAGTTCAATTCCCTCTAAATAGCGATTGATATGTATTGGGTAGTATTGTAAAGTCTTCTACATGCTTGATTGTGTGTTTGTATGTTGTGATCGTATAATTGTGGTGGTTAGAATGATGAGACTGTTGAATCTTCAATCTTGATTCCTCTCTATTAAGATGACGCCTTGACATAAAGAAGGCTTGATGAACTAAAATAATGAGATAAATGGATTGGAGTGTCACATTCCGACACGTAGTATTAGGGGATCGGAGTGTCACGTTCCGACACGTAGCATTAGGGGATCGGAGTGTCACGTTCCGACACAATAAGAATAAAGAGAAGTAATCTTGAATCATGTTAATATACTCAAATTCGAAGAACCTATTTCCCAAATGAGTATGGTGTGGAGGCTTGAGTTCTCATAGGTGTGTTTGGTGTTGCTGCCAATGGTTCTTGTACTTGTTGATTGTCACCTGTTAAGTATTGTGGTTGATTTTATATTATTATTCAGTATATATTGTTTTCTATTTTGAGTTGGCCGATGATACCTACTCAGTACGTGTTCCTTGTACTGACCCCTACTTGTAATTTTCTTGTTGTTTTGTGGAGTGCAGCAAGTGTACCATCGACTTTGACTCGCCCTCAACTCTAGCCAGTCTTCATCACGTCAGATTTCAGGGTGAGCTATTGTTCCTAGCTCGGACTGGATTCTCTCCTTCACGTCTTGATGTCTTGAAGTTCGTGCATGGACCATCCCTTTTACTTATTTTAGCTTCTTAAATACTCTTAGATTTAGAAATTTGAGGATAGATATTCTTGGTGTGATGACTTCCAGATTTTGGGGATAATAATTGATAAACTTTAGAAGCTTATTATTTGGCTATATTAATGAGTTTTGAGTCTTCCGCATTATATTTTTTTCACTATGGTTGAAATGTTAGTAAACGTTGGGGTTTTGATTTGTTGGTTCGCTCACATAAGAGGATAAGTGTGGGTTCCACTCGCGGCTCGTTTTGGGTCGTGACAAACTTTGTATCAGAGAGAGGTTTGTTGGTCTCATCACACAAGAACGAGTCTAGTAGAGTCTTGAGGAACGGTAGGGGGACGCCCTTATTTTTCTTTGAGAGGCTATAGGACTTTAGGAAAATTCCATTCTTTCTTTCTTTCGTGCTATTACTTGGATCCAATTGGTATCTATGTGATACGAATTGGTATCTGACATCCTCACTCTATTTCGTAGATGGTTAGAACTAGTGCAACAACTGTACCAACACCAACACCGGTAAGACAGGGTGCGTCTGAGCCAACCACTGAGGCTGTAGCTCGAGGAGGAACAGTGGCAAGAGGCCGTGGTAGAGGTCGTAGGAGGACGTCCTCTAGAGGTAGAGGACAAACACCTGGTTCAGCTAGTAATAGGGCGGTGACTCCTCCACCGACTGATGAGGTAGTAAGAGAGGGTGAGGAAAGGGAAAAGGAGCAGGTTCAAGATGAGGAATTACCACCCCAGCCTACCCCGGAGATGATTAATCAGGTTCTTACTTATCTTAACGGGTTATCTGATCAGGGCCAGACACCTCCAGTGTTTTCTGCACCAGCACCTCAGGTTCCGGGAGTACAACATGCAGCTGCTGCGGCTCCCCGCATGGAAGCCTCATTGGAAGTAGGCATGTTTCCTCGATTGACTACAGGGCCTATAATGACGAGTGATCTGCACGAACTTTTCACTAAATTCTTGAAGTTGAAACCTCCAGTCTTCAAGGGTGCTGAATCTGAGGATGCCTATGATTTTCTGGTTGATTGTCATGAACTGCTACATAAGATAGACATAGTAGAACGATTTGGTGTTGAGTTTGTGACCTATCAGTTTCAGGGGAATGCCAAAATGTGGTGGCGGTCGTATGTTGAATGTCAACAAGCACAGACACCACCTATGACTTGGGCATCATTCTCTAGCTTATTTATAGAGAAGTATATACCCCGGACTTTGAGGGACAAGAGGAGAGATGAGTTCCTAAGCTTAGAGCAAGGCAGGATGTCTGTTACTGCTTATGAGGCTAAGTTTCGTGCACTATCTAGGTATGCCACCCAGCTTTGCTTCAGTCCACAAGAGCGGATTCGCCGCTTTGTGAAGGGATTGAGGTCAGATTTGCAGATCCCAGCCTTACAGGTAGTTGCTGCAGCAAAATACTTTCAGGAAGTGATTGATTTTGTGATAGAGGTGGAGGGGGTGAAGCCAGACGACTTCACCCTGGCGTCAACATCTAAGAAGTTCTGTAAGGGAGGTGAGTTTAGTGGGTCTTAGTCCAGAGGGCAGAGTTCAGGAGGTTACCCAGCCCGACCTATTCAGTCTTCACTGCAGGCTGTAGCTGGGGGTCCATCACAGACCAGTCAACATTTCTCTGAGTTTGGAGGTTATCCCCAGAATTCGTCATTCTCACAGAGACCTATGCTTGACTCTAGAGATTGTTATGGATGTGGAGAGACTGGACATATTAGGAGGTATTGTCCAAAACAGAGTTACAGACCCCCAATAGTTAGAGGTAGAGGTGGTCATGGTAGAGGCCTCCATTCTAGAGGACGTGGTGGCCAAGGAAATAGTGGTCATCAAATCAGTCGGGGTGGAGGGCAAGTTGGAACCACTGCAGCGCAACATAGTAGGGGCAACGGGCAGACAGGTGATAGGGCCCATTGTTATGCTTTCCCAGGGAGGTCTGAAGCAGAGACATGTGATGCCGTTATCACAGGTAATCTTTTGGTTTGTGATTGCATGGCTTTTGTATTATTTGATCCTGGATCCACATTTTCATATATATCTTCCTCATTTGCTACTGGTCTTGATTTATATTGTGATTTGCTTGACATGCCTATTCGTGTCTCTACTCTTGTGGGTGAGTCTGTGATAGTTGAAAAGGTGTATAGGTCTTGTCTTGTGACTTTTGTGGGGAATAATACTCATGTAGATTTGATTATTCTAGAGATGGTTGATTTTGATGTGATTCTGGGTATGACTTGGCTTTCTCCAAATTTTGCAATCTTAGATTGTAATGCTAAATTTATGACGTTGGCCAAGTCTGGGACAGATCCGCTAGTGTGGGAGGGTGACTATATTTCCACTCCAGTTCATATCATCTCTTTTCTTCGTGCTAAGAGAATGTTAGTATGGTTGTTTAGCTTTCTTGCCCATCTCAGGGATGATACTTCCCAAGTACCTTCGATTGAGTCTGTCTCGATAGTCCGTGAGTTTATGGATGTGTTTCCTGCCGACCTTCCTGGTATGCCACCGATAGGGATATTGATTTTTTGTATTGATCTGGAGCCGGGTACTCGCCCCATTTCCATACCCCCTTATAGAATGGCTCCAGCTGAGTTTAGGGAGTTAAAGGCCCAACTTCAGGAGTTGTTAGGTAAAGGTTTTATTAGACCAAGTGCATCCCCTTGGGGTGCTCCTGTTTTATTTGTGAAGAAGAAGGATGGAAGTTTTCGGATGTGCATAGACTACAGGAAACTGAATAAGGTAACTATTAAGAACAAGTATCATATTCCTCGCATTGATGATTTGTTCGATCAGTTACAAGGTGCTTGTACCTTCTCAAGAATTGATTTGAGATCTGCTTATCATCAATTGAAAATACGGGCAGCTGATGTGCCAAAGACTGCTTTTCGCACCAGGTATGGGCATTATGAATTCTTAGTAATGTCTTTTCGGCTTACGAATGCCCCTGCTGCTTTCATGAGCCTGATGAACGGGATTTTCAAGTCATATCTGGATCTCTTTGTCATTGTATTCATTGATGATATACTGATATACTCAAAGAGCAGGAAAGAACATGAGGAGCATTTGAGAATTGTATTGGAGTTGTTGAGAGAGAAAAGGCTTTATGCCAAATTTTCCAAGTGTGAGTTTTGGCTAGATTTGGTGTCCTTCTTAGGGCACGTGGTTTCTAAGAATGGAGTGATGGTGGATCCTTCTAAGATTGAAGCAGTGAAGAGTTGGGTAAGACCTACTAATGTTACAGAGGTAAGGAGCTTTGTTGGTTTAGCTAGCTTCTATCGTAGATTTGTCAAAGGATTTTCTTCTGTTGCCTCCCAACTGACAAATTTGACTAAGCAGAATGTTCCATTTGTATGGTCAGACGAATGTGAAGAAAGCTTCCAGAACCTCAAGACCTTGCTGACAACTGCACCAATTCTTACCTTACCAGTGGAAGGTAAGAATTTCATTGTTTATTGTGATGCATCTTATTCTGGTTTGGGTGCAGTGCTAATGCAGGAGAGGAATGTAATTGCTTATGCTTCGAGGCAATTAAAAGTGCATGAACGTAACTATCCGACCCATGATTTGGAGTTGGCTGCAGTTGTGTTTGCATTAAAGCAATGGAGACATTATCTATATGGGGTCAAGTGTGAAGTCTATACAGATCATCGTAGTTTACAGTATGTCTTTACTCAGAAAGATTTAAATTTAAGGCAGAGGAGGTGGATGGAACTACTGAAGGACTATGATATTACTATATTGTATCACCCAGGAAAGGCTAATGTGGTGGCAGATGCTTTAAGTAGAAAAGCAGGGAGCATGAGAAGTTTAGCCCACTTACAGGTTTCTAGACGCCCATTGGCTAGAGAGGTTCAGACTCTGGCTAATGACTTTATGAGGCTGGAAGTACTAGAGAAAGGAGGATTTTTGGCCTGTGTGGAAGCAAGATCTTCTTTTCTTGACAAGATTAAGGGAAAGCAGTTTACTGATGAGAAACTGAGCCGAATTCGAGATATGGTATTGCGAGGAGAGGCTAAAGAGGCAATAATTGATGAGGAAGGTGTTTTGAGAATTAAGGGAACGGTATGTGTGCCCCGTGTGGATGATTTGATTCACACTATTCTTATAGAGGCTCATAGTTCAAGGTATTCTATACATCCTGGTGCAACCAAGATGTATCGTGACCTAAAGCAACATTTTTGGTGGAGTAGAATGAAGCGTGACATTGTTGATTTTGTTGCCCAATGCCCGAATTGTCAGCAGGTAAAGTATGAACTCCAGAGGCCTGGAGGAACACTCCAGAGAATGCCCATTCCTGAATGGAAGTGGGAAAGAATTGCAATGGATTTCGTGGTTGGTCTTCCAAAGACATTGGGTAAGTTTGATTCTATTTGGGTAATTGTTGACAGATTAACTAAGTCTGTTCACTTTATTCCGGTCAAGGTGACTTACAATGCAGAGAAGTTAGCCAAACTCTATATCTCAGAAATTGTTCGATTGCATGGAGTTCCACTTTCCATCATATCAGATAGAGGTACGCAATTTACTTCTAAGTTTTGGAGAACATTGCATGCTGAATTAGGTACTAGGTTGGATCTTAGTACTGCATTTCACCCTCAGACAGATGGACAATCTGAGCGAACGATTGAGGTGTTGGAGGATATGCTTCGTGCATGTGTGATAGAATTTGGTGGTAATTGGGATAACTTCTTACCCTTAGCAGAGTTTTCATACAATAAAAGCTATCACTCAAGTATTGATATGGCCCCATTTGAGGCACTGTATGGGAGGAGATGTAGGTCTCCCATTGGTTGGTTTGATGTATTTGAGGTGAGGCCATGGGGTACCGACCTTTTGAGGGATCATTAGATAAAGTAAAATTCATTCAGGAGAAGCTTCTAGCAGCTCAGAACAGGCAGAAAGAATATGCAGATCGAAAGGTTAGGGACTTGGATTTTATGGAGGGTGAACAAGTCTTGCTGAAGGTTTAACCCATGAAAGGGGTGATGCGGTTTGGTAAGCGATGTAAGCTTAGTCCAAGGTATATTGGTTCATTTGAAGTTCTGAAACGCGTGGGGGAGGTGGCTTATGAATTGGCATTGCCTCCAGGACTCTCAGGAGTGCACCCAGTATTTCATGTGTCTATGCTGAAAAAATACCATGGGGATGGAAACTACATTATTCGTTGGGATTCAGTTATTCTTGATGAGAATTTGTCTTATGAGGAGGAGCCTGTTGCTATTTTAGATAGAGAAGTCCGCAAGTTGAGATCAAAGGAGATTGCATCTATCAAGGTTCAGTGGAAGAATCGGCCAGTTGAAGAGTCCACTTGGGAGAATGAGGCTGATTTGCAAGGAAGATATCCACATCTTTTTACAGATTCATGTACTCTTTCTCGCCCTTGTTTTTCTTCCTGTGATCGTTCGAGGACGAACTATGGGTAAATTGGTATCTATTGTAACAACCTGTTTAGTCGATTCGAGCAGTAGAATTATTTTTTATAATCACTGACTGTGTCGACGGATCACATGACGCACCGTCATAGTCACGATGGACCGTCGCGGGTCTTCGTTCCAAAACACTTCAACTCTGAAATTTGGGTACTGAGATCGACTCTCTGAACTTCACGACGGAACTGCAGCACGGACCATCGTAGATACGACGGACCGTCACAAACCCCTTTACTGAATTTAACTCTCTGAACTTTGTGACGGACCTGCAGGACGGACCGTCATAGACACGACGGACCGTCACAGATTGCGTGACCCCAACTGGGTTGGATTTCTGCTAAAAGTTTTAAAAGAGGTATTTTGGACTATTCATGACAAACTTTATGAATTAGTGGGGTAAGTTTAATAATCTATTTACTTGGGGGTTAACGGATATAACTTGAAAATAAATAATGGGTTACTTTTATCATCTGATAATTGATTATATGATAATTAGGTTAAAAGAAAAAGAATCTGGAGAAGAAAAATAAAAAGAACAGAGGGGAACGAACGAGCGAGAGAGAGAACGAAGAGGAAAACAAAGGCATTGGGGAAGTAGCTTGCTTGATCACGATTCTTCGGTGGAGGTAGGTTATGGTTTATTTATATGTTTTAGATAAACTCTAAATAGCGATTGATATGTATTGGGTAGTATTATAAAGTCTTCTACATGCTTGATTGTGTGTTTGTATGTTGTGATTGTATAATTGTGGTTGTTAGAATGATGAGACTGTTGAATCTTGATTCCTCTCTATTAAGATGACGCCTTGACATAAGGAATGCTTGATAAACTAAAATAATAAGATAAATGAATCGGAGTGTCACGTTCCGACACGTAGTATTAGGGGAGCGGAGTCTCACGTTCCGACACGGTAGTAATAATGGATCGGAGTGTCACGTTTCGACACGTAGTATTAGGGGATCGGAGTGTCACGTTCCGACACGTAGCATTAGGGGATCGGAGTGTCACGTTCCGACACAATAAGAATAAAGAGAAGTAATCTTGAATCATGTTAATATACTCAAATTCGAAGAACCTATTTCCCAAATGAGTATGGTGTGGAGGCTTGAGTTCTCATAGGTGTGTTTGGTGTTGCTGCCAATGGTTCTTGTACTTGTTGATTGTCACCTATTAAGTATTGTGGTTGATTTATATTATTATTCAGTATATATTGTTTTCTATTTTGAGTTGGCCGATGATACCTACTCAGTACGTGTTCCTTGTACTGACCTCTACTTGTAATTTTCTTGTTGTTTTGTGGAGTGCAGCAAGTGTACCATCGACTTCGACTCGCCCTCAACTCTAGCCAGTCTTCATCACGTCAGATTTTAGGGTGAGCTATTGTTCCTAGCTCGGACTGGATTCTCTCCTTCACGTCTTGATGTCTTGAAGTTCGGACATGGACCATCCCTTTTACTTATTTTAGCTTCTTAAATACTCTTAGATTTAGAAAATTGAGGATAGATGTTCTTGGTGTGATGACTTCCAGATTTCGGGGATAATAATTGATAAACTTTAGAAGCTTATTATTTGGTTATATTAATGAGTTTTGAGTCTTCCGCATTATATTTTGTTCACTATGGTTGAAATGTTAGTAAACGTTGGGGTTTAGATTTGTTGGTTCGCTCACATAGAAGGATAAGTGTGGGTGCCACTCGCGGCTCGTTTTGGGTCGTAACAAAAAAAGGCAAGGAAAATACATATTAATTTTAAGAAATAATGAAATGCTAATTAAATATCTTATTATTTTTTTCTTGATTTTGTTATTCTATTATTTAAAATTTATGTAATGAAATATTTAAAATTAAAAATAATAATATCATACTTCATATTAAAGAGGGAACAAATAGAATGTGGGGATGGAGGAGTGAGAAGAGAAAGGAGAGGTCAAAAAGACATGAGAACTACATAAAATTTTGGGAAAAGGCATAGATTCCATCTGAACTTGTCCCGAAATATCAGTTACACGCTTAAACTATTATGATGACATATTACACACGTTTTACTATTTAAAAGTGAATTTATTTACCACTGAAGACCTGTTATACCACTCTCACAACATGTGGTGCGTTACACTCGCTGCCACTTCAGCGCCATATGCCAGTGTCGCGTTAGAAATTTAAAAAATATATATTTTTTATTTTTAACTAACCTTTCTTTTGTTAACTATATTTTACACTAATTTAATCTCTAATTAATTATTAAAATTCTCTAATAATTATATTTTCTTTATAGCAAAATTACAAGAGGATGAAAATTTTAACAGTGGCCGCCAAGAACACTAATCGAAATATGAAGCTAATTTATGGAGTGAAAAATTTCTCTTTCTCTCAAGAAAGTCCGCCAATCCCCAAAATTTTATCTTGCCGATGACATGAAAAAATCTTGTGTTAACAAACACAAATCAGAACCCACAAAACATAGATTGATGATAAGTAATTTGCTAAGTACGCTAAAAAGAAGTCGAAGAAAGAAGAAGAAAAGATTTATTTTGATAAGAAAGAAAAGAAAAATGGTTTCCTCAAGAGAGTGGATGACGTTGAGGAAAAAGAAGAAGAAAAAGGCGGATTGTGAAGAAAAAGAGATGTGGAAAGTGGGGTGGTGTAAATCTGAATTTTAGTTTTTTCCCCCTTATTTTAATAAATTTTGACGCGTCTATTTTAACATTTTTGTAATAGTTTTGCCACATTAGTTTTAGGAAGTTATTAAGTTCACTTTTAAATAGTAAAAGTGTGTAATAGGCCATCATAACAATTTAAACATGTGAGTGACTTCTCGAAATAAGTTCAGGGGGGAAATTTATGTCATTTCCCTAAAATATTTCATAAAAGACACATATATAACATGTAATACCCCATCTTTTAGAATTAATTGCTATATAATAAATGACCATAATATCCATCTTTTAGAATTAATTCACCAAGAAGCATACATATTTGAGAAGTTTAGGGGGTGAAAAGAAAACTAAAATAGAATGGAAGTACCAAGATTGAAAGAGAAAACTAATATATATATAGAACCCCTAGCCTTTTGATTTAGAACGAATATAGTCTTGTTAAAAAGTTACACATATATACAATATTTATTACATGATGAAAAACTTGAAATTATGTCTTCTATATAAGTAAAAATAAAAAAATAAGGTGTCTTAGGACGCTAATCATTCGTTCTAGTTTTTTCAGAGGCACATAGTGATGTGCAACTGATTCTTTATGTCAGGCCTCAAATCCCATTAAAATGAACAGGCACCCGATGCCCTAAGGGTCCGAGAGAACCAACCTGAAATTTGATCTTACTATGCGTATAAATATAACAATCGTGACAAGTTCACAAAGAACGGAGCGATAAAACCAACATAAGTAGACCCAAAAAGTTATATACAAGACTTGATCGTTGAGGCCACAACTCCTTAAGACACAACTGAACCATGTACATACGTCTACAAAGCCTCTAAAAAGATAGAAGACCTATAGTAGGTTGGGACAAACCCTGCCTTACCCTTAACTACAATACAATACCAAAATGAATTTACCACGGACTCAGTAAAGCTCCGAATCAATCTGGATCTCACCAAAAGTATTTGAGTGTCGTATGCTCCTACTGAGGAGGTCTACTAGCTGGAGTACTTGTGCCTGCAACATGAAATGCAGTGTCCCCCGCAA
>JAKWIY010001918.1:0-14115 GCA_027704805.1 Solanum corneliomulleri | reverse complement strand
CAACGACCCATCCTTCTTCTTTACAAATAATACCAGAGAACCCCATGGCAATATGGTCAGTTAAGTAAAGACGTTATCTACAAATATTTGAGTTGAGCCTTTATCTCCTTCAACTCTATCGGGGCCATCCGATAACGAGGGATTGAAATAGGTTGCGTATCGGGTAATAATTCTATGCCAAAGTCAATCTCCCGTTTGAGAGGAAATACGGGAAGATCATGGGAAAGACCTCCGGGAATTCCCTCACTATGGGTACCGACTCTATTGGAGGGACCTTGAATTCAATATCCCTTACTCTCACAGTGTGCTAAAGACAACCCTTTGCAATCAACTTGCCAGCTTTTTGACATGAAATTATCTTATCCCTAGGATTTGATTTTCCTCCCTTCCAATCAAAAGGGGGTTCATTTGGAAATTGAAATTTGACTATCCTTGTCCTACAATCAATAGAAGCAAAGCAAGCATGCAACCAATCCATTCCCAATATGACATCAAAATCCAGCATATCAAGTTCTATCAAGTCAACTACTGTAACTCTATTGGGCAACGATGTAGGACAACCTTTATAGAGTCTTTTAGACACCGTGGAATCACCCACTGGGATAGAAACCGAAAAAGGTTCATCTAATATGTCGGATAGTATATAAAATTTCATGGCTACAAGAGGGATCACAAATGACAATGTAGCTCCTGGATCCAACAAACCATACACATCAAAGGAAAATAATTGCAACATACCGGTAACCACGTCTGATGAACTCTCTTGATCACGTCGATATTGGAGAGCATAAAATTGATTCTTTTTAGGAGCATCCGAATTTAGGGCACTAGCTTGTGCTTGAGCATCTTCCCTTCCTTGAGTCTTCATTATGAGGAAATATATCTTTATGTCCCCACTCTTTCCACAAACATAGCAATTACCAGTGTCAACTAGGCACTTACCATCATGTCACTTATCACATTTTTCACAAAGAGGCTTCTCAACATAAGATCTTCCACCTTTCCCCTCTTGGGGCTTCGGAGTAGGCACTTTACTCTTGTTGAACCTTGGAGCATTAGAAGATCCTTGACTGGAAAACCTCTTCTTGAACCTTTCCTTGTCTTTAACCTCAAATCTAGTCTAATAAGAATTCCCATTTTCAGTTCTTACCTTCTATAACTCCATACTAACTTGCTTAAGATTTTGCTCCTCAATTTGTTCGGCATGAACCATAAGACGAGACATGTCCATTTTAGGAATCAACATACCCAACCTACACTCATTAACCTCAATATCGTATATCCCCATAATGATTTTTTTCATCTTTGCCCTAGAACCTGCAACCCTAATCGGAGCATACTTGGATAGTTGATTGAACTTGAGGTTATACTCCTTCACATTAAATACCCACTTAAAGAAGGTTGCATTCTTGCATTTTCCTCTCCCATAGTTCCAAGGGAAAGAAAATATCAAGGAAAGCCATTTTGAAAGCTCCCCAAGTAATTTGGCCTTTTATAACCGGCCTCTCATCCTTCCATTGCTTTACCAAACTTGAGTTGTGTATTTGAGTTGGTAGGCGGCTAGTTTTGCATTTTTTTGAGAAAAAACCCCCATAGCATCAAGAACTTTGAACACTTCATCAATGAATCCTTTTGGGTTCTCCTCCACCTTAGAACAATAGAAAGTAGGGGCATTCATCCTTCTGAAATCCGTAATCCTTGAAGTGGGGGTATAAGCATTAGGTTTCACTTGTACCCTTGTATCAGTAGCAACTTGGGTAGACAACACTTGAGTCAAGATATGAATATCCGACCTTACCTCAACATTAGACATAGCTCCTTCTTCAATAGGAACTTGAAGGTCTTGAGAAGCTTGAGGGGGAACCGCCTCATTCAAATTCTCCTCTCCAACCCTTCGAGCATTTTTCCTTCTTGTATTTATTGTCTATAAGCACAAGAAAAATATTAGAAGAAATGGACTAAATAGAAATAAGAGTTTTAGGCATGACTAAGGAATAACAAGAGAGTGAAAGTTCCAAAGCATCACATAGTCTCCCATTCATAAGTGTGGCGCGCTTCAAAATTATGAAAAAGACCCTACATCAATGTGGTTTAGTGAGACATCAACCCTAAGATTACTCAACATGATGCTCTAATACCAAGTTTGTTATGACCCACAGTACCCCCTAGCGGCACTGACGCCGTCATCCTCTATGAGTATTAAGACCAGCCTTTAGCATTCGCCATAGCACATCATGGGTAAGGAAATACAAAAAAATTAAAACTTTTCAATATGATGAAGTTCACTTAGACATCTCGCATATAGCACATGGGGTTACATAGATCCCCCACTTATGAAGTTATAGGCTTCTCACTTAACATTTAACAACAACATAGTTTAATATTTTGTCTCATATTTAACCATCTAAAGAAATGAATCACAATAATTAGGGCATAGCCCATAGTCTATTAGAATATGCCCATATAGGCTACAATGAAGTGTGAATATGAGAATGGAAAAATTGTCTCAAAATATAGACAAAACTAATAAGGCTTGATGTGTGGTTTTATCCACAGAACTCATGAGGACTCATCAAATGACTTAGGAAAGAGCCAATTCTTCTTCTTAAATGACCAAAAACCTCCTCAATGGCCCGAACCTAAAATGTTCGGGGAAAAGGGAGAAATATGGGTTTGTACAAACCACATGTACTAAGTACGGTTTCTATGCATAAAATCATCAATGCATGAGAAAAGGCAAAATTTAGTCAAAGTCATTCATAACGTCCCACAATTCAATATGCAAATATAAGGAACCTCATAATCATATCAACATATAAGCAACTCAAGCTACTCTTATGCAATGCAAAGTATAAATCCTCATAACCCTATCAAAAGCTAAATATCACATTAAGAAACCCACTTCATACTTACGTCATATTCTCTTATATATAACATTCTTCTTATATCAATAGTACTCATAGCTTATCAACATAGTCATTATCATAATTATAAAAGGACACTACTAGAACCATCCCTTAGGATCCCACATGTGCAATGAGTAAGAGAAGTCACATACCCTTCATTACCCTATGTAGTAACCTTTAAGACAACCCTAATAAGAGTTCGCATACTTAACTTATTCATTTACGTTTACATTAAGGAAAGAAGTGTGTTTTATCCGACATGAGACCATTTGAGCTACATGGAATTTGTTGTTCTACTCCAACACCGAAAAGAGAGGGTTAACACTTGCCTAAGGTGTGACCATTCGTACATAGCTATCTAGGTGGATCCACTAATCTAGAGTCCTATGTGGGTACATAGTTAAGGGTCAAGAAGATTGTTACTAGAAACCTTGACTTACTAACATGGGGGTTTCCATCTCATGAGACAACACATAATTAGGGAATCCGGACTTACTAATGTGAGGAAACCCATGTGGGAAGTCGTACTTACTAACGTGAGACCTCCATCTCATTTACATTCCCTTTAAATGCTAAGGAATTATTCCCTTTAGTAATCATCATACTCATTACATAATATCACATTAGTCTCCTTTAGAATTCTACATTAACATCTTATCATAATAGCTCATAGGTCATAAGTGAGGACTACCCTTTCAATGCAATGCAAAGAATAAAGCCTCATAACCCTATCCAAAGCTAAGTATCACATTAAGAAACCCATTACATACATATGTCATATTCTCTCATATATAACATGCTTCTTATATCAATAATACGCATAGCTTATAAACATAGTCATAATCATAATTATAAAAGAACAGTACTAGAACCATCCCTTAGGATCCCACATGTGCAATGAGTCAGAGAAGTCACATACCCTTCCTTACCCTATGTAGTAACCTTTAAGACAACCCTAATAAGAGTTCACGTACTTATTCATTTACGTTTACATTAGGAAAAGAAGTGTGTTTTATCCGACATGAGACCATCTGAGCTACATAGAATTTGGTGTTCTACTCGCACACCGAAAAGAGAGGGTTAACACTTGCCTAAGGTGTGACCGTTCGTACATAGCTATCTAGGTGGATCCACTAAGCTAGAGTCCTATGTGGGTACATAGTTAAGGGTCAAGAAGATTGTTTCTAGAAACCTTGACTTACTAACATTGGGGTTTCCATCTCATGAGACAACACATAATTAGGGAATCCGGACTTACTAACATGAGGAAACCCATTTCGGATGTCGTACTAACTAACGTGAGAAATCCATCTCATTTACATACCCTTTCAGTTCTAAGGAATTTTTCCCTTTAGTAATCATCATACTCATTACATAAGATCACATTAGTCTCCTCTAGACCTATGTGAACATCTTATCATAATAGCACATAGGTATTCATAAGTGAGAACTACCATTTCACCTTAGAAACCATATACAAGTGAGTAAACCTTTCACTTAACACTTTCTTATAATCATGAGAAACTACTTTCAATCATTTAATGTTCATATCATAACATACATACATAATTCATGTCTTATTGAATGCCTTAGGGTTAGGGATGAGGAATTTCAAGCATCAACATCAAAACCACACATTAGACATAAGATTATTACTATCTAAGTAACTCATAATTCGCAATTGAATCCAAGAAGAACAAATCAACATACCTCTTTGTCCCTTCCAAGAACCTTCATACTTTCATTACCAAGAAAAAAAAAAACCAATTGCATAAAAAATGTAAATTCAAGAAGAAATTTTATAAATTAACAACAATGTATTCCTTCCACATATTCATAATCTTCACAATTCACCATATCAATTCAAGGTTATCATGAAATTACAAGAAGGACATGAGTATAGGGAAATTTCATATGAAATCATCAATTAACAATCAATATATACTTAAACAACCTTAATTCATCAGAATTAACTTCAATTGATTGATAATTTCATTTTTCAAAGAAAACCCATGTGTAGAAGAAAAACCTAGATTTGGGGGATTTAGAAATCATATTTTTGAGGGACCTCTTGCGGAAAGGAATCCCAAGAGTGAAAGTAATTATACCTTAGAGATTATAAAGTCACAAAATAGGGTTGGAAACTTGAAGTCTTGATCTCCTTCTTGGAGCTCGATTGGTCTTCAATGGAGGTTAGGAGGAAGAGAGAATTTGGGAGAGATGAGAGTGATTTTTTATTTCATATTTTAAGACTTGATTTGGGAGTTAAAAATTGAACTAAAACTGACACTTAGACCTCATATAGTTACCCATTAAATTACCCAAAAGAACTTACTTAAATGGGTCTTTTTGTGAAGTCAAAATGTAAAAATTATGACTTTTACGAATCTGAGAAGTGGCTGCACATAGCGCGGTTGATTTCACGGTTTATTTTGAAATAAGGGTTGAGAAAATGAGAATTGTGTAGTCTATGATTCTTGATGCCAACTCCATATCCTTGCGTGATGGTTGCGTGTCGTGTAGCAGCACCCAATTCTTACTACACTCAGGCTGCTTTGGCAACCTGCTCGCCCAAATTTGGGTCCTCCCCAAGGACCCTTTCGGTGGTCCTTGGATTGTCGTGACTGTAATTTTTGACCCTCTATACTACACTTTACCTATTAAAAGTCTTTTACATGTTTTGGACTTCATATAACCGTATGAAACCTTTACCAAACGTAGGGACATCAACTAGTTAAATTTCTCTAGTTTCCGGGCGTTAAGGCCTTTCTCAAATGTTATGGCCCCAATACTTCTCAAACAAGTTATTTGTAGTTATTTAGGTCTAAAATAATTATTACTCAACATATAAGTCCTTGTTATGGGTCATAGAATTTCCGGGGTGTGTCATCCATAAACCATGTAGTTATCATGGGTAGTAAAGGATCATACTTTTTAGATGAAACATAAGTGTTTTTTAGCATAAACTAATGGATCCACATAGTTAAGGAGTCATGCATTAAGGAAAAGTATAGAACAGTTCTGGAAGCAGGGGAAAGATATTGTATCACTACTTAGGCTCATAGTGGTGGTAATCCGTTAGAGAAACTATATTATTTTATTATATGAGTAAAGGTGAATTTCTTGTTGCATTTTCCTTAACAAACTAAGTTGGTTTCCACTGTTTTTTAAAAAATTTCTAATATTGCATATGTTTTATTAGTTTATATGAGTTAAGTTATTAGGGAGTTGAGTAAGCCAAGGTAAAATTTCCTTTCAGATTCTTATCAATACCTTTGTTGTTTTTAGCATTCCAACTCGCATACTCGTACATTTAATGTACTGATGTCAGTTTTTCTACATCATCTTATAATACAGACGCAAATAACTAGCATAAGCACCGAACGCCTCGTTGATCTAATTGAGCACTCAGAGTCAGCTGGTGATCCTCCTTGCATTTTGGAGAACCCCTTTTATTTGGTTTTAAGTATTTCATTGTTAGAATGTCAAGGGTCTTGACAAGACATCCCTCTTTGTTTTAGAGGCTTCATAGACAGTTAGTAGTTCAGTTGTTTTACATTATCATTTCCTATGTTAAGACTTGAGTAGCCATTTTTTCCAAGTTTAATGTGCACTTTTAAACATTCTAAGTTATTTTATTTAACATTTGAGTAAAAGCATTTGATCATGGCAATAATGCTTAGAGCCTTCTATTGAGTAAGTAAGTCAGGCCAAGGGTTCGCTTGGGGTCAACAATAGGTCTTGAGTGCTAGACACACCCATGGTGTAGGTTCGAGGCGTGACAAACTTGGTATCAGTGGTCAAGATTCCTAGGGACTCTATCAAATCAAGTCTGTAGAGTCCTATTTATTGGTATGAAGCGCACCACATCTACAAGTATGAGGCTGCAACACTTACGAAAAATTTATCACTTCTTTCTTACTCATTTCATGCGTTAGAGTTAATCTTTAAAAAGTTCATTTCTAATTTGTGCTTGAGTTTGTTTTTCAGTTATTAATGCCTCTATGAAGATCTGTCAGAGGTCGTTCTGCTAGGATTAGTGTTGAGGAGCAAGAGTTACTAGATGCATCTGAAGTGCAACCTCAAGGGGAATTCACTAACGTTGAGTTCAAAGAAGCAATAAGGATGATAATTCAACATGTGACTAATCAAGTTGGGCAACTGACATACCGTGGTTTCACGGTATTTTTAATGCTTTTTCCTTAAGTTTAGTGTATGTCCAAAAGCCTTTTTGTATTAATTTTTATGTAATTTTCTCTTTATTTGTAGGAAATCTGTCTAAAGATGAACGCGGAAGTTTTTGAGAAAGAAATGCAGAAAAGTACCACCTACGGAGCTTGTGACGGTCCGTCGTGCATGTGACGGTCCGTAGGTGGCATCGTAGTGAAGTTGCTAAAGGAAGATGGGGAAGTCTGACCAAGTGTAGGGTTACGAAGTGCGTGAAGGACCGTCGTAGCCATGACGGTCCGTCCTGTTGGTTCGTCGTGATGATCAGAGAAGTAGTCCCAGTACACAAATTCCAAAGATTTTAAGTGTTATGGAACAAAGACCCTCGACAGACCGTTGTGCCTGTGAGGATTCATCATATTAGCCATCGAGGGAAATGAAGAGAGAAGCCGAAGAATTCGTAAAGTATGGGACGACGGAGTCCATGACGACCTGTCGTGACCACGACGACCCGTCGCGAGGTCCCTCGACCCAGCCGCGTTTTGACAGATTTCCAGCGATTAGAGTCCTTCTTTTATTAGGTTTTTGTTTTTTATAAATAATTAGAAAAACCTCATTTTTGGGGTTAGACTTTGGGTGATTAGACACTTTTATGTTAGATTCTTTGTAAGTAGATTATTTTGATTATTACACTTTGGATTGTTACACTTTTCTCTAGAGTTTATTGTTGGTGATTTTGTCTATTAATCAAATAAATTTCTGGATTTTATTCTTTCTCATTGAAGTAAGTGCATGAACTCTTATATCATATATATGAATATTGTGATTATGACTATGGGTAACTAAACTCCATAACTAGGGTTGTGGGAAACATGGGTGAATAATAAGATAAAATCTAACTAAAATAACAATTCTAGAATAGTGTCTTACATGTATTGATAATTCTTTCGATTAGAAGTCTTTTTAACGGATGGCCAACGTTAGAACTCTCCTTAATGCTACTTGCCAGACCAAAGAGGTAGATAATAGGAAAAGAATTGTCAACATAGATTTAGTGTATACTATCTAATAGGCTAGTATTGATTGGCACGAGGTAATAACTTAGTCAAATATTGAATACAATGTTTAATATGAGATAAAGGTAAGGGGAGTGAAACTTTCTAGATGCCGGACCAATGATTTAGAAATACATAACTTATCACTTTGAATGCAAGATACTAGGAAAGAATTGTTATAGTTAGAATTATCAAGTTAGGAACCTGTGGGGAACACGTAAACCCTAGTTACTTTTATTAATTGATTAAACTCCAATATTTCAATCTGTAAGTTGTCTCCTTTAATTTAGCTAGTTATTTTCATTCATTTATAAATAAAAATCCCCCTTTTATTGTCTTTGTTTTCCAAGGAAATAATTGACTAAATAGTAGTAATAATAGATTGAAGTTAAGTTTGAACTATTTTCCTCGAGGGAACGATCCTAACCTCATTAGTTGGGTTCTTTACTTGATATGACCGCTTTACTTCTTATTTGAGAAGTAAGTTTGAGCGTATAAAATTTTGGCGCAGCTGTCGGGGAAAGTAGCTTTTAGATTAACTTAAACTTATTACTATAGTTTAGTCAATATTTTCTTAATTTTATGTTGTTTCTTGTTTTTTTAATTCTTGCAGAACTATCTTCCTTGTATGTAAAATACACGGAGAGGAAAAGAACCCTTGTTTCCTACAATCACGAATTAGAGAGTACACTACGCAACATGAATTGAAACTTGGGTATTAATGATGATGATCCGAACCAGAACATCCCAGCTCTGGTTGATGTTCATGGTCAGTTGTTACCCGATGCTCTGGGTGAAAACCAAAAGAGGGGACAAAATCCCGCTCCACGGCCCCAAGAATACTACAGAGGCTATTACAATATAGCAAACTCCGATGGGACACTTGTCTTGCCCCCTGTACCACCAGGCCACACCTTTGTGGTAACTAGTAGCCTGATGCAAATGCTTACTGCCAGAGGTTTGTTTTCAGTGCTACCTTCTGAGGATCTACATTCCCAAATAGCTAAGGTAAGGGCAGTGTGTAAAACTTGTGTAGGGAGGCCTGACTTGGACTTGGATGTAATAGGGCTAAGAGTGTTTCCTCTCTCACTAACAGGAAAGGCTTCTATTTGGTTCACTGAGCTCCTTTATTACTTCATTTTCACTTGGAACCAACTAAGGGATGTTTTCTTAGCATGCTACTACCCGGTGTCCAAGATACTAAACCACAAAGACAGAGTGAATAACTTTGTGGCACTATTAGGAGAGTCAGTTAGTAGTTCTTGGGATAGATTCACCTCATTTTTTAGAAGCGTCCCCAATCACCGTATAGATGATGATTCACTAAAGGAATACTTCTATCGGGGACAAGATGATAATAATAAAGCGGTGTTGGATACTATAGCAGTTGGTTCTTATGGAGGAGTGTCCTTATGCTGAGATTGCTGAAAAGTTAGAGAAAAATCTCCCGAAACAATAAAGCTTGGAGTACTAGAAAGTCACATACTAGGAGAAATACCTTCGCAGTGCAATCCACTCACAACCCAGCCACAGATGAGATTCGTGAAGAGATGGCTCGGATGAGAACTGAGCTTACGTTTTTATTAAAAAATGTCACTGGGGTGCAGAAAAGATAAATGCAGTCAACTACTTGTCTAAACCACCACCACCAAATGATAAATGCTATTATGAGGAGGATTCCTATGTAGTAAATGAGCAGACGGGGGGTTTCCGACCGAGTGCCCAAGGCTCTAATCAAGAGAATTGGCGCCAAGGTCAAGGGAACCAAGGTCGAATCTATGGTAACTATAATCGTGAGGATCATTATGTTCGAGAAGGAAATTACAGCCGCGACAACAACTTCAACAGGGGTAACTATGGTAACAGAAATGATAGGAATGGGCCCTATGTTCCTCCTCAAAATCATGAAGTTACTCCTAGGGATGGTGGAGGTATTGTGGCGCGAGTTGAGGATATGTTGCATAAAATGATGAGGAGGTTCGATGCTAGTGATGAACACACTAAAGAGTTGAGGAATGATTTAGCGGGTATTGGGCAGAAAGTCGATACACATGCAATATCGATTAAGCAGCTTGAGTTATAATTGGCCCAATTATCTACGACTGTGAACACACGGCAACCGGGCACTCTTCCTAGCAACACTGTCCAAAATCTGAAAAATGACAAAAGTTGTATGGCAATCACTACTCGCGGTGGTAAGCAAACCATTAACCAACTTATGTCGTCTAATGAGAAAAAGGTGACAAAAGTTACTGATAAAGTGGTAGAGGTTAATGGTGAAGTAGAAGATAACACTGGAAAAGATGCTGAAGTGCCTAAAAAGGTAACTCTCATGCCTAGACCACCACCCCTATTTCCTCAAATATTAGTGAAAAAGACCGAGGATGGTAAATATCGGCGTTTTATAACAATGTTGAGGCAACTTTCTATTAATGTCCCTTTGGTAGAAGATTTAGAACAAATGCCCCGTTATGCCAAGTTTACGAAAGGTCTGGATACAAATAAAAGATTGGTCACTTTTGAGGATGATGATAGAATGTAGCATTATAGTGCTATTGCTACAAGATCTCTTGTATAAAAGAAAGAAGATTCGGGTGCATTCACAATTCTTTGTACAATCGGGCTATTACATTTTGCGAAAGCATTATGTGATTTGGGGGCAAGCATAAATCTCATGCCCCTCTCGATTTACAAGAAGTTGGGTTTGGGTGATCCAAAGCCCACTGTGATGCGGCTACTGATGGCCGATCGAACAGTAAAAAGGCTTATAGGGATACTCCACGATGTGCTGGTAAAAGTGGAGTCGTTCATATTTTCTGCGTATTTTGTTATTCTTGATTGTGAAGTCAATTTAAAGTGACCATTATTATTGGGAGGCCATTCCTTGCTACGGGAAGAGCCTTAGTAGATATGGAAAAAGAGCAGATGAAATTTCGGTTGAACAATGATGAAGTTACCTTTAACATTTGGAGGTCCATGAGGCAGATTGGTGAGCTCCAATCAGTATCTGCTATATCCTACAACGTTGGTGAGACAATTGAGACACAAAAAGAATAACGGCTAGGTGTAGAAGCAGTAGTGGCAGTGATAATGAATTTTGATAACGATTGCATTAAAGAGTATGAGTCATTAGTCGCGGCTCTTGATCGAGGTAATGTATGATTTAAACCGAAGAAATATGTGTTAGATATGAAGAATCATGAGTCTCCACCCGCAAAACCATCTATAGAGGAGGCTCTAAAGTTAGAACTAAAAGTTCTCCCACCTCATCTCAGGTATGAATTCTTAGGAAATGGTGACACTTTGTGTAACGACCTGTTTAGTCGTTTTGAGCAGCAGAACAAATTCTGGTAAAACTGGCTGAAACCACGGACCCAACGACGGACCGTCACAGGCTCGACGGACCGTCGTGGGTGTTCCGTTCCATGACACTTAGAGTTTGAAAATCGGGTACTGAAAATCGACTCTCTGTAAATTGTGACGGACCTGCAGGACGTGCCGTCACATCCACGACGAACCGTCGTGAGTCCCGTTGCAAAACACTTCAACTTTTGAGAAATTGGTGCAAGAAAACGAGTTTCTGACCGTCATGACGGAGGTGCAGGACGGACCGTCACAGGTGTGACGGGCCGTCACAGCCACCTGGAATTTGGGGAGGACACGACGGCCTGGGTGACGGACCGTCGCACCCACGACGGCCCGTCACAGGCCACGCAGTCCCAGACAAAATAGGATTTCTTTCCTCGTTTTAAGGGTCGTTTTTGATTATTCTTTCCTTAATTATAAGGATTGAGGGGTAACATTAATAAGTCTAATTACTTAGGGGTTAAAAGGGGTAACCTTAAGTTAATTAGGGGGTTTATTTGTCCTCTTTTAGTCTTAATTATATGATTAATTAGGGTAAAGGAAAGAGGGTTTGAATAAAACAAAAGAGAAAGAACAGAAAGGGAGAGAGAGCAGATCGATCGAGAGCGAGGAAATAGCAAGCTTGGGAGATTTTCTTGTTGATTCCAATTCTTCGGTGGAGGTAGGTTATGGTTTTATGTTACGATAATCGTAGTAACTCTTGATAGTGATGTATGATATGTTTGATGATGTTGTAAACCTGTCTATGTGCTTAAATTGTATGCTTGCATGATTATGATTATGAGATTGTGATTAATTAACAAGCATGACGAAGTTATTGAATCCCAAATATTGAAAGAACCCTAATTCACTTGATATATTATATAATAAGATTGATGATGCCTTAGTATGATAGAAGGCTTGATATATTATATAATGAGAATGAGGATGCCTTAGTGTGAAAGAAGGCTTGATGAATTAGGGGATCGGGTGCCACGTTCCGGGGTGCCACGTTCCGGTACCAGATAGAATGAATATGAGGATCGGAGTGTCACGTTCCGACACCAGGATAGAATATGAGGATCGGGTGCCACGTTCCGGTACCAGGATAGAATGAATATGAGGATCGGAGTGTCACGTTCCGACACCAGGATAGAATATGAGGATCGGGTGCCACGTTCCGGTACCAGGATAGAATGAATATGAGGATCGGAGTGTCACGTTCCGACACCAGGATAGAATTTGAGGAGCGGAGTGTCACGTACCGACACAAGAGGAAGAAAAATAATGAATCTTGAAAGATAATGAATATACTCAATCTAATGAACTTAACTCCCAAATGAGTATGGTATTGAGGCTTGAGTCCTCATGTGTGAACTTGACGGAAATTGTTAATGATAAAGTAATTTCTATTGCTACATGTTAAGTATTTTAGTGGATTTACATTGTTATTGATATATATTGTTCCCTATTTTGAGTTAACCGATGATATCTACTCAGTACGTGTGGTTGTACTGACCCCCTACTTTTATGTTTTCCTCTTGCTATTTGTGTTATGCAGCAAACGTTCCGTCAACTTCGACTCAGCAGTAGATCAAGCCAGTCTTCACTTCATCGGAAATTCAGGGTGAGCTAATGCGTCTAGCTTGGACTGGGTCTCCTTCTTCAAGTCTTGATGCCTTGAACTTCCGGCATGGACTAGCTTTTACTTGTTTTTTAGTTGTACATTCTTAGTTTAGTAATTTGAGATAGATGTTCTTGTGGTGATGACTTCCAGATTTTGGGAATATTAATAATAGTTTTGAGTTGTTTTTATTAATGAGTTTAAGTCTTCCGCATTATTTTCTGTTGAAATATCTTGAAATGTTAAGGTTTAGATGGGTTGGTTCGCTCACATCGGAGGGAAAATGTGGGTGCCAGTCGCGTCCCCGATTTGGGTCGTGACAGACTTGGTATCAGAGCATTAGGTTCATTGGTCTCATCACACAAGAACAGGTCTAGTAGAGTCTAAGGAACGGTAGGGGGACGCCTTTACTTTTCTTTGAGAGGCTATAAGACTTAGGAAAATTCTTCTTTCATTCTTTCTTTCGTGCTATTACTTGAGTCCAATTGGTATCTAGGTGATACAAATTGGTATCTGACCATCTTCATTCTATCTCGCAGATGGTTAGAACTAGAGCAACGACCGCACCAGCAGCAACAACGGAAAGACAGGAAACTACTGAGCCAGCCACTGGGGCTGTGGCTCGAGAAGAACAACGGCAAGAGGCCGTGGGAGAGGTCGTGGGAGGACGTCCTCTAGAGGAAGAGGACGAGCCCCTAGCCCATCTGATGCTAGGGCGGTGACTCCTCCACCGACTGAGGAGTAGCTAGAGAGGGGAGGAAGGGGAAACTGAACAAGGGCAGAATGAGGAAATGCCACCCCAACCTACCCCAGAGATGATCAACCAAGTACTCGCTTATCTGAGCGGGTTGTCTGATCAGGGTCAAGCACCTCCAGTGGTTTCTGCACCAACACCTCCGTTTCAGAGATACGACATGCGGCTACTATGGCTCCCCGCATGGATGCACCATTGGGAATAGGCACATTTCCACGTCTGACTACTGGGCCTATTATGACAAACGATCAACATGAACTTTTA
>JAKWIY010001917.1:0-13722 GCA_027704805.1 Solanum corneliomulleri | reverse complement strand
GTGGCTCCAGTCTGCCCGTCACCCCGGCCGTTTTGGTGACCACCATTACCTTGCCCACCACGTCCTCCAGAATAACGGCCTCTACCATGACCACCTCTACCTCTAGCTATTGGGGGTCTATAACTCTGTTTTGGACAATTTCTCCTAATATGTCCAGTCTCCCCACATCCATAACACTCTCTGGAGTCAAGCATAGGTATCTCAGAGAAGTGTTGACCGGTCTGAGGTGGACCCCCAACTACAGTCTGTAGTGAAGACTGAATTGGTCGGACTGAGTAACCTCCTGAACTCTGTCCTCTAGAGTAAGAACCATTAAAATCACCTCCCTTTCGAAACCTTTTTGATGTCAATGCCATGGTGAAGTCATCTGGCTTCACTCCTTCCACCTCTATCACGAAGTCTACCACTTCTTGAAAGGATTTTGCCGTAGCCGCTACCTGTAAGGCTGAAATCCGCAATTCTGACCTCAACCCCTTCACAATACGGCGAATCCGCTCTTGTGGACTGAAACAAAGTTGGGTGGCATACCTGGATAATGCACGAAACTTAGCCTCATATGCAGTAACCGACATCCTACCTTGCTCTAGGCTCAAAAACTCATCTCTTTTCCTATCCCTCAAAGTCCGGGGGATATACTTCTCCATAAACAAGCTAGAGAATGAGGCCCAAGTCATAGGTGGTGCCTCTGTTGGTTGACACCTCAACATGTGACCGCCACCACATTTTGGCGTTCCCTTGAAACTGATAAGTCACAAACTCAAACACCAAACCGTTCTACTATTACCCATCTTGTGTAGTAGCTCATGACAGTTAACCAGAAAATCGTAGGCATCCTCAGATTCAGCACCCTTGAAGACTGGAGGTTTCAATTTAAAGAACTTACTGAAAAGTTCATGCTGATCATTTGTCATTATTGGCCCTGTAGTCAGACGAGGAAACGTGCCTATTTCCAATGAGGCATCCATGCGGGGAGCCACAGTAGCTGCATGTTGTACCTCCGGAACCTGAGGTGCTGGTGCAGAAAACACTGGAGGTGTCTGGCCCTGATCAAATAACCCGCTAAGATAAGCAAGAACCTAATTGATCATCTCTGGAGTAGGTTGGGGTGGCAATCCCTCATTCTGTACTTGTTCATTCTCCCCTTCCTCACCCTCTCTTACCACTTCCTCAGTTGGTGGAGGAGTCACCGCCCTAGTACCAGATGGGCTAGGTGCTTGTCCTCTTCCTCTAGAGGACGTCCTCCCACGACCTCTTCCACGGCCTCTCGCCACTACTCCTCTTCGAGCTACAGCCCCAGTGGCTGGCTCAGATGTTTCTTGTCTTGCCGGTGTTGGTGTTGGTGCAGTCGTTGCACTAGTTCTAACCATCTGCGAAATAGAGTGAAGATGGTCAGATACCAATTTGTATCACCTAGATACCAATTGGATCCAAGTAATAGCACGAAAGAAAGAATGAAAGAATGGAATTTTCCTAAAGTCTTATAGCCTCTCAAAGAAAAGTAAAGGCGTCCCCCTAACGTTCCTTAAGACTCTACTAGACTCGTTCTTGTGTGATGAGACCAACGAACCTAATGCTCTGATACCAAATTTGTCACGACCAAAAACCGAGTCGCGAGTGGCACCCACACTTACCCTCCTATGTGAGCGAACCAACCAATACAAAACCCAACATTTCAATATAATATCAACAGAAAGTAATGCGGAAGTCTTAAGCTCATTAATGAAAATCAATTCAATAACTTCTAAACTCAACATCTATTATTCCCCAAAATCTGGAAGTCATCATCACAAGAACATCTATGATCAAATCACTAAACTAAGAGTATTCTAAGAAGCTAAAATAAATAAAAGCTAGTCCATGCCGGAAGTTCAAGGCATCAAGACATGAAGAAGAAGATCCAGTCCAAGCTAGAAGCATTAGCTCACCCTGAAATCCGGTGTAATGAAGACTGGCTAGAATTGCGGTTGAGTTGAAGACGACGGTAAGTTTGCTGCACTCCACAAATACAAAGAAAGAAACATACAAGTAGGGGTCAGTACAAAACACAAGTACTGAGTAGGTATCATCGGCCAACTCAAAATAGAAAACAGTATATATCAGTTAATATCATAAATCAACTACAATACTCAACATGTAGCAACAACAAGTACTATAATCATCAATAAGTACCACCAAGTTCATGCATGAGGACTCAAGCCTCAATACCATACTCATTTGGGAATTAGGTTCATTAAATTGAGTATATTATCATATTTCAAGATTCATTATCTTTATTCCTCTTGTGCCGGTACGTGACACTCCGATCCCCTACTACTATGTGTCGGTACGTGACACTCCGATCCCCTACTTCTACGTGTCGGTTCGTGACACCCGATCCCCTAATACTATGTGTCGGAACGTGACACTCCGATCCCCTAATTTTACGTGTCGGTTCGTGACACCCGATCCCCTAATACTATGTGTCGGAACGTGACACTCCGATCCCTTAATACTATGTGTCGGAACGTGACACTCCGATCCCTTAATTCTACGTGTCGGTTCGTGACACCCGATCCCCTAATACTATGTGTCGGAACGTGACACTCCGATCCCCTAATACTATGTGTCGGAACGTGACACTCCGATCCCCTAATTCATCAATCCTTCTTTTATACCAAGGCATCACCAATCTCATTATGTAGTTCATCAAGCCTTCTTTTATACCAAGGCATCATCAATCTCATTATGTAGTTCATCAAGCCTTCTTTTATACCAAGGCATCATCGTTAACATAGTGAATTAGGGTTTCTTCAAGATTTAGGATTCAATAGCTTCATCATGTTTATTTTATCACAATCACATAATCACATTCATGCAAGCATACAATTAAGCATATAGAAGGGTTTACAATACTACCAATACATATCATTCGCTATTAAGAGTTTACTACGAATAGTATAAAACCATAACCTACCTCCACCGAAGATTCGTGATCAAGCAAGCAATTTCCCAAAGCTTTGTGTTTTCCTCTTCGTTTCTCCTCTCTCGATCGTTTCTCTTTCCCTCTCTTTGTTCTTTCTATTTTTCTTATTCAAACCCTCTTTCTTTACCCTAATTAGCATATAATTAAGTATAAAAGATGAGGAATTAACCCACTAATTAACTCAAGGTTATCTCTTTTAACCCCCAAGAAATTGAGTTATTAATATTAACCCACGAAATTTATAATTATAGCAGGAATAGTCCAAAACGCCCCTTTAAAACTTAAACAGAAATCCAACCCAGCCTGGGATTACGCAACCTGTGACGGTCCGTCATGGCTGTGATGGTCCGTCCTGCAGGTCCGTCGCAAAGTTCAGAGACTCAATTTCCTGGAAGAGTCTGTGACGGTCCGTCGTGCCCACGACGGTCCGTCCTGCAGGTCCGTCACAAAGTTCACAGACTTAATTTCTGTAGAAGATGTGTGACGGTCCGTCGTGCCCACGACGGTCCGTCCTGCCATTCCGTCACGAAGTTCAGAGAGTCGATTTCAGTACCCAACTTTTAGAATTCTAAGTGTTTTGGAACGAGACACCCTCGACGGTCCGTCGTGCACATGACGGTCCGTCGTGGGTTCCGTCGACTCAGACAGTTTCTCCAGAAATAAAATCTGCTGCTCAAAACGACTAAACAGGTCGTTACAGGACCCCTTATACTTGTGAATTCGATCACATCTATATATTTACTGTTTTTATTCTTTCTCCGTCTTCTTTTATTTTCCTCAGTAGCATCATGAGTTACCACAATATCTTTTGCCTCAGAAGCTCCAGACTTCTCCTTCGTCTTCAAAGGTAGAAGTTTAGTAGTGTTAATTGGGGATCCTAAAATAGATTTTCACTTTCTAGGTTGACCATGTGTTTTCTCTCTATATTCTGATTTATTAGGATTTTGAACTGTGTTTTCACATGCTTCTCTTGATTGGTCAACCCAGAGAATTTCATATATATTACCAGTTGATATTGTGTTATGGCCCCCACCAGCTGTTCTTCCCACCTTTTCAGGTGACACTGATGTGTTTCCAAGAGTAGACGTCTCAGTTTGATCCTCTAGCTGAAGTCTTGTCTCTTTCGAATTGGAATTACCAAAATTGTCTTCACATGCCAGTCATCCTATATGTATATTCTATTATACCTGCCTTTCCACTAGTTAGTTTCTTCTCTTCATTTTCATGTTAATAAAATCTGTACCAAGTTCTAAGTTCCCGCATAAATGAATATATTCTATGATACAAGATCACTAGAAATTCATTCTCTCAATTTTCACAAAGATCAAGGGGCTAAATTTCTTATAATCCAAACTGAAAAATCCAATATTGCTTCTCTGACAAAAACAAAAAGAGAGGCATGGGCACATATACATTAAATCAATTTGCAGTTATAAAAAAAAAAAAAAGGTATACTTAAATGCACTAAATACTTAAATGTGAGACATAAAAAAAAGTAGAAATTTTCATCATATTATGTGCTTAAAATAAAATAATGAGGATTAATGTTTGATATAATGTTAGTTAACATTCCGTTGCTGGCATTTTCTCTAATGTGTACATTGTTGTGTCACATACTACAAACGCACTATCAACTACTTATCTACTTTTGGATTAACTTCATAAATGCAAATGAGCCAAAAAAAGAACAGGGGCTATGAGAGGAACTTATATGAAATGAAATCTTAAACACCGCATTAATCAATAATAATGTCCGTATGGAGTTGACAAATCTCCAAATATAAAGACATGATAATATATTTACTTCCTAGAATTATCCAAAATACAAATATTTATATTAAACATAAATAACTCCTAATAGATAGATAGAAAAAGTTCCTAACATATAGATAGAAAAGTTACTGCTGTAAATAACTGTTGTTTGCATGCTGGTAATAACTTCTACTTTATAATTACTATAGATAATTAGTGCTTATATAATTTATCCTACTTAATACAAAGAAAATAAGGACAAACTAAGATAGATTATCTCCACATGCTGCTCGCCAATATTTTTATTCTGAGTAAGTCCTTAAAGGAGCATTTGTATCGGCGCATCCTACCTAAAAATTCGCCTTGTCCTTAAGGAGAAAACTGATCTTCAATGAGATCATTGAGTCCCTGATTGCCATCCCTAAATTTTTTTACTTAATATACTATTTTTTGTTGTGCATAACAGATATCCCTAATAGCAAACAACCATCCAACCCACCATACAGGGGCAGACACTGCTCTCAACCTGCCCAGTACGAATTTAACCTGCATTTTTATCCCTTATCAGACTAGATGCTTTGACCATTCAGTGATGGACGCAAAAAGACTCAATGAGCAGTGTTTCATCTTGTTGATAGAACAAAGGTTCAACCTTAGATATAGAGGAAAAATAGTAATAATATTTTCCAGCAAGCTCAAACATTAAAAGAGCATTTTCAGGAAATGACTCCCCTATGCCACACGAAACCTGAAAAAAAGTTGTGAACCTAGGCTAAGTAAAATTTGCAAGGTTGACAACTTTTCGTAAAAAAGTTTATTAAATCTTTAACCTAGTCAAATTAAGCATAGAGTCGCACTGAGTTCCAATGTCGTTTTGGCGGACTGGATGTGAATACACAACTATTAGGTGTTTTTGATAATATGGGTTCCCGGGCCAACTTGAGTGCACCTCAACTAATTCCACGAGATACTTGTCACCTTCCACGACAATAGGTACTAAGTAACTCTATCCACCAAGGCTATGATAGCTAGAACATATGGGAAGAAATCACCTAGTGTCTAGAATTTGAACCACTTCACTGACCACTAGGGTACACCTTTGGGTGCACACAAACTTATTAGTTTCTGGAAGAAGTATAAAGACAATGACAAGCGAAATATTGAGATATAATAGTTTTCAAGTAGTTATAAATGGTTTTCCTAGCAGGGACTACAAAAGCATACTTTCCTCAACAGATTTTCCTAAATAATGTCCACTTCCTTAAATCAAACTAAACAGGATATACCATTAATTAAAGGTGTCCCTATTCTCTTTCTGATAAAGCTCCCTATAGTCTTCATAATAGATTTAGTTCTTTATTCATAGAAATTTCACCACCTGATCAAAGGAAACCAAATCAAACTAAAATAAGGAGACATAAATAAAGTTGAAACAGGAAACAGAATATGAAGGCAATGAATGAAGTATGAAGGCGATTATAAGGGAATATGTTCTTTTTAAGTGAAGTTAAATTAGGATTGAAATTCGACTCATACAAGGAGAAATATGGTTCCTATTGTTAGAACAAATGAACAAGAATGACAAAAATACAAGAAATCAAAAACAAAACTTACTTGGCTTAGAGGCACGTGTTACAATTCTTGAAGATAGTTGGAGTCTATTCCACAAGCAACTGAAAGAATAAATAACAACTCTATCTACGGAATTCAACTAAGCCACAAAACAAGTAGCATTCATGAATATTGTTTTTCTATTCTTGAATTGGTGATTTCACCTTTTTATTAATGTCTGACAAGTGTTTTTCAAGAGAAAGTATTTTTTTTCCTTATCTTTTTCTACCAAAATAAATTCAATCTATAAGATAAAAGTTTTCCAAGAAAAAAGACTTTTAATTAATAGAATTTATTATAGGTTTATTAATAGAAAATAAAAAATATCTTTCAAAAATCCATAGCGTAGGATTAAAAAGCCTCTTTCAAAATCCTATAACATAGAATAAAAATAAAAAAGAACGTTACAACTCACATTCATTATTTTTTTATTTCAAAACTTTAACAGATGAATTTTGTTTCAAAATTAATTGAAATAATAACTCTTACAATCCCCCACTTGTTTCAAGAAATTTTATTTTGAAAAATCAAATATTATAATGAGACATTAATATAGCAACATGTGTCAATAATGGTGTCTTTTGGACATACACACTTAGCTAGTGAAGTCTTTCAAAATCATTGACTACTTAGTGAAAGAATATTGAACTAAGTGGTTCATTGAATGAAACAAAAAAATACTCCACGCGTAACACTATGTTCAGGTAAAAATCAAAATCCTTTGTCTCCTTACGACCATGTGTTCTGAATCTTTTAGCCAAGTGCTTTAAGATTTCCCTGTTAAAATCTTATTGAAGCAGCCTCCACTTCGCATTTAGTGCAGTGACTTCATCAAGAGTAACTTTGCATACTCCGACCAAATAGTCTATGAACTTCATTAAGAGAAATTTCATCTTCCTTTACAGCAAACTATCGGTAAATATATCAAAAATATTCCTACACACTCCAGTCAAAATCGATTTATAGACTTAGTAAGAGAATATAATCTCATCTTTCTCTTCAGTAGGAATATCAGAAAAAATTATCAAAAGTTTTCTTAGTAACTCCAACCGAGATCGGTCTTATAAATTTGTTAAGAGAATAAAATCTCAATCATGCACATCTGCTTATTTTATTTATTTATGGGAATTTTATTGATGTGCTTCACAATTGTAACTTTACTTGTTTTTCCCTTTGAACCCAAGATTACGTCATTAGGTAGGGTTTCCATAAAGTACAATTAATTTACAACATGCTTTATTCTCATCCCATTACAAGTTTCAACCACTAAATTTTTGCCTAACCCTTTAGACAAAGGATCCGCTAAATTAAATATGGACTTTACATATTGAAGAATATCACAGTTTCCTCTAATAATCTCCTCACATAATTATGTTTGAGACAAAAACTTGTCTCGACTTGCCATTGTATCAATCACTTGAAGCTCGAAATATAGCATCTTTATTATCACAATCGATAACTAATGGTGGTACAGTCTTACTCCACAAAGTAAGACCTATCAACATAGATCGCAACCAATCAGCTTCCTCTCCAGCAGAAGACATAGCTACAAATTCTTATTCCATGATTGAATGGGTAATACATGTCTGCTTCTTTGATTTTCAAGAGATCTCTTCTCCAGCCAAAGTGAAAATCCAAGCAGTAATATATTTAGAGTCATTCGGATCATAATTCCAACTAGCAACCTTCAAGAACAACTAGAAATGTAGAATAATGTAGGCCAGCATTAATTGTACCCTTCAAGTATCATAAAACACGAATTAAGGCATTACAATGCTCAACTCCAGGATCGCTAGTAAACTTGCTCAATGTTCCTACTGCGTAACCAATATCCGTCCGGGTACAATGCATGGCATGCATAAGACTTTCAACAATTTAACAATATTTCAGATGATCAAGAACATCACTAGAGTTCCACATTAGTTTGATGCTAGGATCAAATGGTGTAGGCGCAGGTTTGTCGTCAAAGTGACCAAACCTTTTTAAAACTTTCTCAATATAACTTGATTGAGTAAGAGTCAAGTCATTCGTTGATCTCATTATTTTAATGCCAAAAATTACATCAGCTTCTCCAAGATCTTTCATTTCAAATTGAGAAGCTAGAAACAATTTTGTTTCTTTGACTCTTTCTGTATCAGTTCCAAAGATCAACATATCATCTACATAAAGACATTATAACACCAGATTTGTTTTGAAATTTACTAAATATGCAAATATCACCACCATTGATTGAGTAGCCATTAGAAATTATTACTTGTCTAAATTTCTCATTCCATTATTTTGGAGCTTGCTTTAATCCATAGAGAGATTTAAAAAGCTTACAAACTTTGTGTTCTTGACCAGGAACTACAAATCCTTCTGGTTTTTTCGTGTAAAGTTCTTCATCTAGATTACCATTTAGAAATGCAGTCTTCACATTCATTTGATGTATTATTAGACTATGAATAGCGGCTAAAGCAATGAAGAGCAAATAGAATTCATTCGAACTACAGATGTAAAGGTATCAAAATAATCAATATTTTTCAATTCAGTAAAATTGTTTGCTACCAAGCGAGCTTTGTACTTATCTAAGGTACCATAAGATTTCAATTTCTTTCTAAAGATCCATCTACAACCAATAGACTTACATCCCGGAAGGGGGTCTGATAAAACTCATGTATTATTTGACATAGTAGAGTGCATTTCATCATCAATAGCTTCATGCCAGAAAAGAGCATCATGTGAAGTCATTGCTTCAGCATAATTTTCAGGATCCCTTTGAACTAAATAGACTTCAAAATTTGGTCCAAAAGTCTCTTGGTTTGGTTGATTTTGCAATACGTCTTGGTGGACTTTCTTTCAAAGGTTCAACTATTTTTATTTTAAGATTAGATATAGAAGAACTTGTATTTTTTTCCGAAAAATCTTTTTTCTTAGGAAATATATGCTCAAAAAAGTTAGTGTACAATAATTCAATAAGTGTGTGACGTCTTGGAGTTTCAAGATTAAAAAATTTATAAGCCTTACTGGTTTGTGAATAACCAATAAATACACAATCTAATCCTCTATATCCAATCTTAGTCAAATGTTGATTTGGTAATCTAGCATGAGCCAAACAACTTCATACTTTAAAATAATTTATATTTGGCTTTCGATTCTTCCAAAGTTCATGTGGAGATGAATCATGTTTCTTTGAAGGAAGTCGATTCAAAATATGACATGCAGAAAATAAGGCTTCAGTCCACAAATTTTCTGTGATACCAGATCCATAAAGCATAGAGATAACCATTTCAATGAAAGTTTTGTTCTTTCTTTCTGCTAGACCATTTTTTTGTGGTGTATAAGACATTGTCAATTGTTTCTCAATGCTTTTTTTCATATACATCAATAATATCTGATTTTATATGCTCTCCATCTCTGTCAGATGTAATTGATTTAATTTTTTAACTCAACTTATTTCTTACTTCTGCTTTATATGTTTTGAAAGTCTCAAATGTCTCATCTTTTATTTTTAATGGAAATACATATGTATACCTTGATTAATCGTCAAAGAAAGTGATAAATATCTCTTTTCATGACTTGATAAACAATCTATCTCACAAATATCAGTACGGATTAACTCCAAAAGTGTGGATATCCTTTCAACAGACTTGAAAGGATTTTTTGTTATTTTAAATTTGATACAAGTAATACACTTAGCAACATAATCCTTTCCACAGTCATTAATTAATCCATTTTTCATAATAAGTTGAATGGATCTAAAATTCACATTACTAAGACGTTCATGCCATAAATCTAAAGACTCCACAACATAAGCAAAAATATTTTGATTTTCAATATTGAATTTGAACATGCCATTTGTAGCATACTATTTTTCAACAAACATGCCTTGTTTAGAAAAAAATGTATTTGCCTCAAAAATCATTTTAAAGTCATGCTCGAAAGAAGCATACCTAACACTAAGTTCTTTCGAATATAAGGAACATGCAATACATCTATCAGTGTGACCATTTTTCCAGAAGTGAATTTCAATTCAATAGTTCATTTTCCCACAACCTTAGCGGAGGATGAGTTTCCCATATGCAAAACATTATCGCCCCCCCCCCCCTCCACTAATTCATAGGTCGTGAAAGAATTATGATTACCTGATATATGACGAGTTTCCCCAATGTCTATCGACCATTCCACTTGATCTCCCGCTACAAATGCTTCTGTGACCATTGCCACCAGTACCTTTTTTGTTTTGTTATTTGTCTTTTCATTCTTCTTTTCGGCTTTAAGAATTCTTACAATCACGTGCATAGTGATCAATTTTATGAAAATGACAATATTCAATCAACTTAGAATTAAAATTAGTACGTTGAAATTTTTACTCTTCATTGCCTTCAAAAATTTGTTGTTGGCAGGTTCTTTCTTGATCTTTTTTTCAACAACATGAGATTTTATGATGGGCTCCTTGAAGATTTTATTGTTGCAGTATCGTGTCTCTTGTTCAATTTGTAAGTGCAATAATTGTTCAAGAGTCAAATCTTCCTTCTTGTGCAAGAGTTTGCTGTTGTACTCCTTCCAAGATGGAGGAAATTCTGAAACAATAGCACCAACATGAAAGTTTTCATCAAGAGCAATTTCAGATATAGAAATTTTATTAGCTATAAGTTTAAATTCTTGTACTTGTTCAGTGAAGAACTCTATATAATTTGAATCAATAAATTTCTTTGAACTAGCCTCTTATGCTAAACGAATAGCTTTAAGAGTATCTCAAATCTCCTCAGCAAATTTGCACTTAACATACTATTGATCATAATATTTATTGGACATTTCTCCAAGAATATTATTCTTGCATATTTGATCATCATCTTGCCATTTGGAAATTTGTTCTTTAATTAAAGTAGTCTCGTCCGTTGCTACATCAGAACCAGGAGCATTAGGATAAGGTTTCTCAAGAACATATGCCAACTTTAATCGTCTTAAAAGAATTTTATCTTCCACGCTGTCGGGAAAAGTCTTTGCCATCAAATATTTCAAAATTAGAATTAGGCAAATTTGGAAAATTGTTTGTTATTTATGTGGATGTCATAGAGACAACTATCTTCAAATTGTTAGAACAAATGAAAAGAAAGATAAAAATACAAGGAATCCAAAATAAAGTTTGCTTGGCTTAGAGGCACATTAATACGTTTCTTGAAAATAGTTGGAGTCTCTTCCACGAGCAATCCGAAGAATAAATAACAACTCTATTTTTGGGTCAGCTAAGCCACAAAACAAGAATCATTCAAGAATGTCACTCTTTCATTCTTGAATTGGTGATTTCACCTTTTGATTAATGTCTGACAAGTGTTTTTCAAGGGAAAATAGTTTTTTTTTGCTCATCTTTTTTAACCAAAAGAAACTCAATTTATAGGATAAAAGTTTTGCAAGAAAAAGACTTTTAATTAATAGAATTTGTTATAGTTTCATGAATTGAAAATAAAAGTTATCTTTCAAAAAATCCATGACGTAGAATTAAAAAGCCTCTTTCAAAATCCTATAACATAGAATTAAAAACAAAAAAGAATGTTACAACTCACATTCATTATTTTGTTATTTCAAAACTTTAATGAATGAATTCTGTTTCAAAATTAATTGAAACACTAACTCTTACACCTATAAATAACGCAGAGTTTTCTACAAAGAAATTTGCATACTTACATAGAGAGACAAGCAGAGCACAATCAAGTACGAGAGAGTTCATATTTAAGAGAGTCTGATTTAAGAGTTTGTGGGGCTGTGAATCTAAAAGAAGATTGTACCGTACTAGTTAAATATTCTAGTTAGGTTTTTTACTGACTTTTTGTCTTGTAGTTTAGGTGTTCTTCGTGTTGGTGCAACTTGAAGAATTTTTATGTGCCAAAAATAGACGTGATGACACTTGTGTAGCCTATCAAGATAAGTAATCCTCAAATCCAAAAATACAAAGGAAAAGTGTAAAGTAAACAAGAATAACATAAGAGCGAAAAATTTAGTCATTCTATAAAATCCTCAAAACCTGGTTGTCACGTGAACAAGTCACTAATGTATTAATACATTATTGAAAGATAACTACGAGTCTCCAAGTCTTTGTTGGTCAAACATAAATAAGCATAACATAAAGGAAGAAGAGGGTTTGCCGGGATGACAAGTAGCTATCAAAGTCCTTTGAGAAGTCTCGAAAAAAGACAAAGGAAGAGAAGCAGATCACACGGGTCCGGGCTAAGAACCTAAACAAGTAAAAAAGCAAGAAGTGAGTACCAAACAACACGGTACTCATCAAGCAACCTACTAAACAAATCAAAACTAGCCTAGAATATGAGTACTTCTTTCATCCCAATCGAACTTTCTCAAACTAAAACATGTATAGAGATCAGTCTAACCTAATAGTTTTACAATACATAGTTCACAAGGCTTAACAATCTCAGTCCAACAATCACATTGAAAAACCAATAAGTTTCAAGTATATCAGTTACACATATCAAGTAGGTATTCACGAGTATCAAGTAGATCAATCACAAGAGTCAAAATGCATCTAATCACAATACTCAAGCTCTTGCCAGAACTATTTCCATTTGGCATAACATCACTAGCCGAAATAATTTTCCTTCAATATTATATCATATAAAAAAGACCTTCTGAATCCTTACATTGAAATGAACTTGAGCATGTGTGAACCGCACATTAACAGACCAATGCTATTTTTTAAGCTGTTTCTCGAAGTGTGAATCACATTTGTCCAAGTACAGACCAATGCTATTTTTCTAAACCAATGCTTTTCTATAAATATCTAATTCCTCCTCACATACTAAGTATTTTGCAAACATTGAGTGATTTGAAATTCTGTAAAAATTTGAGGTACCCTACTTTGTTTAAGTGAATCGGTCTATTTTAAAAGGGTATGTTCTATAATCTCAGGGGCTTAAGAGGAATAATTTCCTAAAGGCTGACTGTAAATTTAGTGGGATTGATTTTTTATTCTTTCATCTTGTATAACTGTTATTATATCATAATAGTCTTTCCCATTATATTATCGAATAAAAATTTAGCACTAATAACAAATAACAAACTTAAGCAAATTATCTTTTTTTTTATTTTTCTTATATCAATATTTGTTTTCTACGGATTAAAGCCTTATAATCCTCAGCTCTATTTGAGTTTTATTCTGATTTGAATTATATAAAAACATCGACAGATCTAAAAGTTTATTAAGTTAATGATTGGAATAATATAAATAAAATAACGATACATTTCTAACATGATACATTTCTATTTGTATATCTTGTTGTTTGTGGAATACTATACTTATAGGTGATACATTATCATATATTTTGTTGTAAAAGCATCAAAATATTCAAGAATGAGATATGTATCAGATTAAAGTTATATTTGTACCTGATATAAGTATATAA